>PVKA01045747.1:0-15333 GCA_004027165.1 Ctenomys sociabilis | reverse complement strand
GTGTCCTGGCCCTGGGGGTGTGTATGAACCATACAGAATCAGTTGTACCCGTCAGCACACTGGCTAGCGGCTTAGGGGTGGCTTAGGGGTGGGCAAGGGGAAGGAAAGGGGGAAGGAAAGGGGGACGGAAGGAAGCCCTGGAGCCTCTTCAGCTTGTGCCCTGAGGAGGGTGTTGGAGTGGGGGACAGTGGCCTTCAGAGAGGGGCACTGCAAATGCCCTGGCTGTCAGAACAGAACTGCACATCTTGAAAAAGATTTATAAGATAAACTTCTCTTTCTCTCTTTTTAAGTCGTGCTGGCCATTGTGTTGTGCGTGTTAGGTTAAGAGCTACATTCCTAATCCTGTTTCCCCTTTATTTTCAGACAGGGTCTAGCTAAATTGCCCAAGCTGGTCTTGAACCTGAGCTGCTCCTGCCTTGCTGGGATGAGATTTATTTCTTCAAAAAATATTTTCTGAAAAAAAAATTTTTTTTTTGAGTTCTTCTGTGTGTGGCAACTACTCAACTATGTTGGAATGTGAAGGTGAATAAGACACAGCCCTTGGCATAAGGAAGTGGGAAAGCCTCTGAGTTGCGTTAATCTGTAGGGAGGAGAGTGGAGCCCGCAGATTTGGCAATGCATGGGCGGAGCTTACCTGGGCAGAGCAACTGGGACAGAGGAGGAGGGGTGTGTGTGTGTGTGTGTGTATGTGTAACTTGTGGATTTGGAGTCTGGTGGCTCCAAAATAAGTGATGAAAGGTGGGAGGCAGGAGGCAGAATCCCAAGGCAGGGCTGCTGTGTGGTCAGGCCTTAGGGTGTGCTGCAAAAACATGGTAGGGCTCCAGAGCAGCCTGCCGGCTTCCATTTCTGATCCACTTCCTGGAAGCTATGAGGCCTCGGGGAGAATCAGAAACCTCTGTGGGTCTCCACTTCCCCACGTGGTGCCAGTTTCTTATTGAGGTGTGCATTCCCTTCTCTCCTGCTTCACAATTTCTTGCTTCTTGTTTCCTGAGAAAAGATGGGCTATATTTTGCCCCTAGTGTTGCAGGCAACTGAGTTAGATAAAAATATTATAGGCCGTCAAGAGACAGTGTGAAAGACTAGATGACTTTGCAACTTTGGAGAGCCCCCTGCTGTGGGCTGGAACTCCAGATAGAAGGTAAACAAATGGGGCTGGGGAGAGGGCTCAGTGAAGTAAGTGCTTCCCTGGCAAGTGCAATGGCCTGAGTTCAATGCCCGGTTCAGAAAAAAAAAAAAAAAAAAAGAGTAAACAAATGCAGCCACATACCTCCTCAAAGATAAGCATCCAAGATTGATATTCTAAATGAATTTCTCACCTTAAGTATTCCTGAAAGTCACTAACCCAGCCCCTTAGAAGAAAAGCCCTGCTGGGGAGATGGCTCAGTGGAATAAGTGTTTCCCTGGCAAGCACAAGGGCCTGAGTTCAATCCCCAGTTCCGCCAAAAAGAATAAAATAACAAAAGAACTTCTCTTTCACATCAGGAATAGAGGGATAAAATAATTCACAGACATTTAATCTTCCTTTTACCAGCAGAAAGAGTGAAAGAAAAAAATTAAATTATATTGCTGGGTTAAAGAAAAAAAAAAAAGAAAAGCCCTGATTCTTTTTTTTTTTGTCTTTTTTTTTTTTTTTTTTTGTCTTTTTTGAGACAGGGTCTCACTATGCAGTTCAGGCTGGCCTTAAGCTCACTTTGTAGCTCAGGCTGGTCTCAAACTCACAACAATCCTCCTTCCTCAGCCTCCCGAGTGCTGGGATTACAAGCATGAGCCACCACGCCCGGCGTTTCTTTTTTTTTCTTTTGGTGTATTTTAAAAATTAATTTTAAGGACCGGGTGTGGTGGCGCATGCCTGTAATCCCAGCCGGGAGGCTGAGGCAGGAGGATTGTTATGAGTTTGAGACCAGCCTGAGCTACAAAGTGAGCTCAAGGCCAGCCTGAACTGCATAGTGAGACCCTGTCTCACAAAGACAAAAATAAATAAATAAATAAAAATTAATTTTAATGAGAAAGAAATAGCAATGAGACAGTTTCAAAACAGGTTAGTAGGAAGTTACAACAATTAATGAATTGCATATTGTTGTCTTTGTAGTAGTTATTTATAGTACAAGATGCAGACATGATATCTTATCTAAACACTATTCAAATCTTCTCATTGAACTAAGAGAAAGTAGCTGTATATCTATCCTATTTTGTATATACAGATATCAATTTTTTTTTTCCACTGCAAAATGGTCCATCATTTATAACCCCCTTTTTTGTTTAGTTTTGTCAGAGATGGATACTCTATTGCCATTCAAATATTGTAGGCTTCTTTTACTGTATTAAGGTACAGTGTCTCACTACACAGCTTGGACTCAGAGTGATCCTTCTCTTTCCAGCCTAGTAAAGAAAATCATGCAAAATTGCTCTACTCTTCCTCAACATTTCTGAACGTCAGGATGCTTTTGAGACTTACACAAATAAAAGCGCCTGAGAAAAATCAGTTTGCTTTAGAAGAGGGGTTATTATGATCCCATGAGAAAAATGAGCTTTCTTGGAATGAAAGACACCATCAGGATACGAGGAGAAAAATCAATCAATCCCCCAAATTGAAATTATCATTTAGGGCCACAGAGATAGCTCAGCAGACTGAGCACCTGCTTAGGTGATCATGGGACTGGGGTGTGATCCCTGGTACCCCGTGCTGCGTTAGCCCGCCTTTGGGCCTGCTGAGCTGGCCACCAAGTCCAGGAAAGGTGGCGTACTCCTGCAAACCCTGGTTCTTTATTCATACCTGCTTGCTGTGTAACTCGTTTCCCAATTCGGTCCTGGATTTAATCAATTTTACTGAGCAATTTGGCTTATAATCTCATTGGTTGACCACAGTTTCGTTCCACCTTGGGTCCACCTAAGCAAGTTACCATGTTTTCTACTCTACACCCACCTCACCACATGGTTTTGCTCTATAAAAATCTCTGGGAGACACAGCTTCTGGGGCAACCTGCTCAGGTTCCACTTCTATCCTTCTATCAGACAGGAGCTTTCTTTCCCCCAATAAATATATTTTGCTCTTAACTTCCATTGTTCCTAAAATTCATTCTTTGGTTTTAGAGAACATGAACTCGGCCCAGGTATCTTTCAGATTGGGACTTTCATTCCCCTATATCACTAGCATGCCACCCAAACTGTCCTTGTTTATTTTATTTATTTTATTTTATTTTTTCAAACTGTCCTTGTTTAGGTCCCAATGACTTCGTATCTGATACTGCAAGATGGAAGAAATTAGATACTCCTGCCCCCTTTGGAGACAAGTGGCTTCTCAAATGTCCTCAGGCCTAGGACATAAACAGCTACCTCTAGCTCTCCTGATCCCAGAAGAATACCCGAATATTGGCATCAGGGGCTTAGGTTCAGTTCCTGTGCAGCAAGTGCTGGAACAAGCCCTCACAGGGCTACTGCATTCTCTCTCCTGAATTCTCCCTCACTGTAAAAGACCCAATAGAACTTTGAGTAGGGAGATGGTAATTCCAGGCACATGGGCCTCTCTTTCTCCTTGGAGACAGTTTTTGTTGTTTGTTTGGTGGTACCAGGGATTGAACCTTGAATTTGCCAGGCAAGCTCTTATTCTACTGACCTATCTCCCTGGGCCACTACTTGGACGTGGTTTTGAATTAATGCTTCTTCCTTTTGCCAAACAAAATAAGTGGCCTCCTTTGATTTGATGAAAGTCAGGCAGAGGACCCTGGGCAAGGAAGCAGTGCTGCTGGTGACAACCTCAACTCAATGCTGCTGATTCCCAAAGCGAGCTCTTCAGCCCTGCCCAGTTGCTCCAGCTCCTCCCACCGGACTTCAGCCCCTCCCACCAGGCTCCAGCCCCACCCACTGGACTTCATCCCCCTCCACCTGGTTCTGGTCCCCAAACTGACTGCAGCCACTGCCCACTTGGCTCCAGCTCCCCCCATTCAGCTTATGCCCCACCCACCCACCCAGCCCCTCAGCCTTGAAGCCAGGCTCTCACTTCCTCCTCCAGGCAAAAAATCTGCTGCTCCAGGGACCACACTGTGACCACTTGTCTTTGTCCCTGGCTGGCCCCTGTTCTGAGTACTGGAGAACAGATGCTCCCACGGCATGGCCTAGACTGTCTCCTCTTGTGGGCTCTGCCCTGGAGACCTCAGCCTTGTATCTGGCCTCTTCTGGTCAGTTTTGTCCATCCACTGTGCCCTTTTGCTGAGACTGCAGTGATGTCCTGTGTGTCCCCGTCCCTCAGAATCTGTTCATCACAGCTACCGGTGTCCTTTGAACACATTAAGCAAGCTCAAGTCACTTCTCCCAGTTCCCATCCTACTCAGCTCAGAAGCCTGAGCCCCTCCAGTGCCCACGAGCCCTACAGGGCCTGACCTCACACACTCGGACCTCTGCTTCCCCTTCGGTCCTCCCTCTGCTCTGGTGGTGCCCTCCATCACCTCCCTAACACACTGAGCATATTCCTGCCCCAGCATCTTTGCACGGCCACCCCCGGGGAGGGGCATGCTCTTCTCTCAGACATCTGCACAGCTGGCCCTCCTCTCCTTCCTCACAAGCTTTAGATGCTTGTCTAGGTGGCCAGTGGCTTTCCTGACTGATCCCCCTTGCCCTTATTTAAAATCACACTGCCCCTTCTCTGTGCACATGTTCTGGGCCAGTTAGGCTAGGAATCTCAGCTCTTGGGAGGCTGTAAACAGGTGGATCACTATGAGTCCAATCTAGTAGTGAGACCCTGAACATCCTACAGACCCTTCCTTTTTACTTTATAAAAAGACAAACAAACAAAAAGCAATAACTGGGCCAGTTATTGCTGGTGAGGTAGGCTGGGTGTTGTATTCATAGTGTCCAGGATGCTATCTGGTACAAGGGGTCTGAGGGACAGATGAGCACTGGGTGAAGGTGAGGGGACAGTCTAGGTGAGCTGCTAGGGCAGAGCCTGCTTGCAGTGAGCTCTGGCTCCAGCCAGTTGCTGTGGACAACACCGCCTGGCCCAAGCCAGGATGTGAATATTTGTGTTTTTAAAATCTGAACAAGAGGGGCTGGGAGATGGCTCAGTGGAATAAACACTTCCCTGGCAAGCTCAAGGGCCTGAGTTCAATCCCCAGTTCAGTGGATTAAAGCACCTGCAAGCAGGTGTAGGGGCCAGGAGTTTGATCCCTGGGCCTGCTGTGATGCATCCCCTGCCCCTCATGGGCACATTGAGAGAGCAATTGAGGCTAGGAATCTCAGCTCTTGGGAGGCTGTAAACAGGTGGATCACTATGAGTCCAATCTAGTAGTGAGACCCTGAACATCCTACAGACCCTTCCTTTTTACTTTATAAAAAGACAAACAAACAAAAAACAAAAACAAAACCTAAGCAGGGCTGGGGATATAGCTCAGTGGCACAAGTACCTGCCTGGAAAGTACAAGGTCCTGAGTTGGATTCCCTCCAGGTACCACAAGTAAACAAGCACAACAACAACAAACTCGGGATAAAACCTGAGCAGTTTACAGAGAACAGTGTAGGGAGCCCCTCCTGGTCCTTGACTTGGTCCAAGAAATTTATATTTGTAATCCCAAAATATGTTATTGGAATCCCATCAAGTTAATTGCAACCTACCACTTTCAGTGTAACCCATGGTGAGAATAAAGACACTAAGGAATATTTATAGTTATGGGGAGCTAAGGGGTCCTAAGCCCAGCCATGGTGATGGCTATCCAGAACAAAGGCCTCTACCCAGTGACAGACTCAGGTTTTATTCAGTCATGAAGGAGGAGTGCTTTGAGGAAGAATGACTGAGAATGGTGGGAAGGAGGTGAGTGTGAGAGCTGGGCCTGTATTTACCTGTGTGGTGTGGAGAGAGAAGGATATGCAGAGAGTAATCTGCATTACACAAGTGAGATAGTATCCAGTGTTTTGGGGCCCAGTACTTTAGCTCTGATGTGTCATCTTTCAAGCTCCAGGAAGTCACAGCCTCTATCTCCAGGCTTGATCCTAGCCAACAGCTAATCAGATGGAGCGTTGGCTCTTTGTCTTGTCTTGACCCTGATTTTTTCATATTAAAAAAAACAGGTGTGTGCTTCAGGGAAACGGGCATGCAGTCTACTGGCACCTTCACCCGGGCTAGACCAACATGCATTGCTTAAAGCCAATTGAAGGGATAAGAAAAAGTCCTAGCTAGCTCTGTATATATCAGTGCATGGAAACAGGGTCAGCCACAGCCAAAATAGAGACAACTGCACTTCTTTCAAGGAGAACTTCCTAATTGCCCTCCACAAAACAATTGCATCTCAACCTTATATGCAAACTGATAATTATGAGACAATAAAACAAGTGGTAAGATTAAACCTGATGAGAGTGCAGCTGTCGTGAGGTAAGATGAGACGCAAGTAGATCACCTGAAAGGAGACTGGACAGAAACGATCCCAAATGACCACAATTCAGCAGGGTGTGCGTACCACTGCAGCACTGACAGGGACTAAGCGAACGTGGTGACAGGATCAAGCACCAAGCAGCTGCTATGGTGCCCGCACATTGGCACCAGCGTGGAGTCCTGCAAGGGACCACGCCAAGGTCAACAGCTCACCTCTTCTGCGGTTGCTGGTCCTCGGTCCCCTTTCTTCCTTGCAGTCATCAACTTTGTCCTAAAATGAACAACTAACCCAAACTAAAAGTGCACTTGGAAGGCTTCACCAGCACATACACAATTGCCTCGGGAAGGGATGATTATTTTCTTATCCATTTGAAGCAAACCAGGACCATAGCTGTCAATCTCCACTTTTTATTAGCAGCTAATAATTTTTGCCGGGGTTGATCTAATTCTAGCCAACAGTGGGGCATTTGCTTTCCTCGTCGCTGCTGGTGGCCATTTCTTGGTGGATAGTTTCCACTTGGCTTTTTGAGGTATTTATTTATTTAGGTACTGGGGATTGAACTCAGGACCTTGTGCTTGTCTGGCAGGTGCTTAAGCCTGCTGAGTTATTTCCCCAGCCCTGAGGTATTTGAATATCCCTGGGGCCAGGGGTTGGGCTTGGAATGTAGCTGAATGATGTACCTTTTGCTCTGCCTGTAGTGTTCGAGGCTTTGGATTAGACCCCCAACACCACACAAAATCAAACAAAATTGAGAATTCTCAGTAGTCCATGGGCTGGGGAGATAAGCTCAGTAGAATAAGCCTGGCAAGGAGAGAGAGAGAGAAAGAGAGAGAGAGAGAGAGAGAGAGAGAGAGAGAGAGAGAGAGGAAGAGAGATGGGGGGAGAGAGAGAGAGAGAGACAGAGACAGAGAGAGAGAGAGAGACAGAGACAGAGAGAGAAAAATGGAGGCATCATTTACAAACTGATTTTTTAAAAATGATTTTTTACTTATTTTTTGGTGGTACTGGGGAATCAAACTCGGGACCTTGTGCTTTCTAGGCAGGTGCTAATGCTGCTGACCTGTTTCCCCAGCCCAAACTGAAAGATTTTATTTAAACCAGGAGTTGTAGTGACAGGTCTGTTCTGAAACTGCAAGCCTGTTTTCCCCTGTGGCAAGCTGTTGCCCGGGCTGCTTAGCTGTGTCTCCTGGACAGTAGAAGTTGGGCCTTGTTTGCCTCCTCTGACACAGAACTCACCCCAGTGCATTTCCCTGCCTGCCTCCATCTGCCGGTGTATCTGTGGAACAGCGGGTGAGGACTTGAACCTCTTCCACTCTTCCTGTCTTGCTATGAGATTCTGCGTACTGACTGCTGCAGAATGGAAGAACAGAAAGTACAACTGATCTGCGCGATTTGCCTGTTTGCTACATTGGTTCACAAACTTAGTTCTTTCCATGATTCTAGTTGCAAACCAAATTGAATGAGAAGAGAAATCAAATTTCCCCCTCAAGTCACCACTGAACCTAACCACTGAATTTGATTTGGCTCTTGTCCAACTTAGTTTGTGACCACAATCATAGAAAGAAGTTTGTGAATGAAGGCACTGGTGCATTTGTACCCCCAAATGGACACCCGGGTACTTGGGAGGCCATCTGTAGATGAACGCAGACCTGTGTAGGTCCGAATCCCAGGTGCATACCTCCCCAGCAGAGGCTGCGTGAGCCTCCCTTGCCTTCCTGATTCTGTGCTCTGGTGTCACGTCCTTTGTGAGGTCCTGTTCATGGTGCATTGTTTGCAGTGTTGAGCCATTCATAGGTGATTTTCCTCTTTGAAACAGCTCCCAGCGTGGTGCCAAAGGGCTGACTGGTATTCTAGGGGTAATGTGGGTGCACTGCTCTCCTACTCCTTATGGGTTTGCAGCACTACGTACTGTATAAAGTGTCCTCCGACAGAGGCACTTACAGAGAAGGCTCCCTACTGATCGCTTGATGTAAATGTCCTGAGCAGGAGCTCTCTGGAACCCAGCACTGTGTTTCCCTAGGAGCTGTGGTTCAGCGTCTGCTAATGTATGGTATTTGTGCAGCTTTAATCCAGGGTGTTAGCAATGCTGAGGACTGACTGTAGGCTAAAACTCTCCCACCCACCGAAGTATGCTGTTGAAAGCTACCAAAGCAAAAGCTTTTTGTGAAGGGCATGCAGGTCAACTCTTTCCCAGAAACCCAAATTCTCACATTTCTGGGTTCTTGAGGTGTGACACACCCATGTGTGTGTCTGACCTTTACACTCCAGCATTACAGTCATGTGCCAGCATGCCTAGCTGTCTTCTTCAATCTTTATGATTTCTTTCCTTCTACTAAGCTGGGGCTTAGGTTGTTTCTGTCTTGAAGATGCTATTAGTGATGACAGTGGCCCCTCATGTATCCCAGAGGTTACAGTCCAGATATCCTTGTGATAAGTGAAAATCAGCAAAGTAGCAATGTTGTGCATATATATATTAAAGCTTTATAAACCCTTCCCACACTTTTTTTTTTTTTGTCTTTTTGAGACAGGGTTTCACTATGCAGTTCAGGCTGGCCTTAAGCTCACTTTGTAGCTCAGGCTGGTCTCGAACTCACAACAATCCTCCTGCCTCAGCCTCCCAAGTGCTGGGATTACAGGCATGTGCCACCACACCGGCCCTTCCCACACTCTTATAAACTTTTCCCCCTTTTTTTTTTTTTTTTGGCAGAACTGGAGATTGAACTCAGCCCTTGCACTTGCCAGGCAAATGTTTATTCAACTCAGCCATCTCTGCAGCCCCAGGGTTTGAACTCAGACCCTCATGCTTGCCAGGGAAGCACTTATTCCACTGAGCCATCTCCCCGCATTCTTAACCATTTTTTAAACTCATAAACCTATGTAATTTTAACAACGTATATATGATGTGTGGTCCTGTAAAATCCCATGATATAGAAAAAAAAACCTGCACTAAATAATTTAGATTAATATTTTTTTGAAAACCTGTGAAACAGTGAATCTGTGAAAGTCAAACTGTAGCGAGGGACTACTGCTTACCGGTAACCAACCTTTCCCTTCCTCGCTAGGGGCACTTACTGATTCTGTGTGGCAGTGTGAAAACTTTTTTTCCAGACGAGTCCTGAACTTTCTTACAGCCTGAAGTTGAGCCCCTGAAGCCCTTGCTGCGGGCAGCAGCAGTGACCCTGTGGGGAGGGGGATTCTGGGTGCATCTTTTGCCTGATGAGGTCAAGTTTCCTGCAGGGCTGCTATGATAGGCTGGATGCTAAGGAATGTGGCTGACGGAGGAGAGGAATAAATACACTTCTCAAGTCAGGCATGGTGACCTGTGTCTATAGTCACAGGTACTCAGAAGGCTGAAGCTGAAGCATCTCTCTTCAGACCAGGAGTTTGGGTCCCACCTGGGCAACAAGGTGAGACACTGTCTCTTAAAAAAGCTCTTATCTAAATGTTACCTACAGTACTTTAATAAATGTCATAGAATTTAAGCTGAGTTTTCAAGGGAAGCCCAGCACTTAGGCAGATGAGCAGAGAGGAGCTTCCAAATAGGCCAGGGGTGCAGTCCTGAAAGATGCTTGCTGTGCTGGCCAGGCTGTGGGAGGCTGCGCTGGTTACCTGAATGGGGCTGATGGGAAATGGTGTTGAGGGAACCCGGATGTGAGGCTGCGATGTGCACTGGGGCTGATGGGAAATGGTGTTGAGGGAACCCGGATGTGAGGCTGCGACGTGCACTGTGTGTGCAGGAGGTGACTGATAGGTTTTAGAGGCAACAGCGATGGTGGCTGTGGCGCAGTGGAGAAGCAGAACTAGGTGGAGGGAAAGCCTTTATTAACTCTAAACACATGGAAAAGACCAAGAGCAGGGAGATGGGCAGATCCTCTGACCTGAGACAGGGAGCCTGGGACTTTGTGGACTTTTGCCAGGGGTGGAGTTTGAGGGGCAGGTTCAATGACATACAAGGAGCTGACAGGAGGCTCCCTTGTGTGAGCAGGAAAGGTAAAAGAAAAAAAAAAGGTAAAAGGAAGTTGTACACAGGGCTGGAGTGGGGAAGGAGGAGGAAGTGGTCACTGGGGAAAATGAGCTGTTGTTTTAAGGGCTTCAGCGATATTAGACGACCACCGTAATAATTCAGCTATTCATACTAGGGCCACAACCCATCAGTGATCTGAGCTGTCTTTGGGGGGAGTGGTTGTACAGAGCCCCGAGGTGCTGGACAGGGTGCCTGGTGCGCCTTGGACTGAGCTATCAGTTGCTATCCTTTAGATGTGGAATGTCCCCCAAGAGGCACAGGTGACGAGTGGTAAGGCTTTTGGAAGGTGACTGACTCACGGGAGTGGACTCACTAGTAATGAGTTCAGTGGCTGAATGAGCTGCTAGGAGGCAGGGTCTTGGACAAAGACCACTGAGGGACATTACCCAGACTGGTGCATCTTCTTTCTTGGCTCCTCCCTTCTTTGTCTGCTTCCGGTTCAGTGAGCAGTCCCCTCCCCCATACCCACCTGCCTTGGTGTTTTAGCCTCAAAGCCAGCCAACTATGCATTGTAACTGCGGACCAAAGTAAACCTCTGTAAGTTGTGGGTGTTGGGCATTGTGTCCAGTGAGACACCAGGCAGCATCGCAGTGGGCTTGCAGCCAGCCTGTTGCCTAAGGGTGGTGGCTGAGGCAGCCTCAGGACCCTGGGTTGCTGGGAGGAGGACGCTGGGCCCTGGCCGCTGAGGCTGCTGGGAATGAGATGTTTGCCTTTGGTGGTGCAGCTCTGTGTGCTTGGTCTTGATCATTATGTGGGTTGTTGTACAAGGGACACTGATCATGGATATTGGAGAAAATACAGAGGAATGCCAGAAACAGGTTGGGCTCTGTAGAAGCAAGAGAGTTTAGAGGCATTTAGATGAATTGCTTCCCACGTGGGCCTTAAATTAGCTCTGTCACTTGACTGAGTGTGGTTAGGGGTGTGCCCAGCTCCTAAGCTCGCCTAAGTGGCCCCATCTGTTAGCTTCTGTTTTGGTGCTAATTATTTGGTTATTCATAGGTTTCTCACAGGTTGTTTCTGCTGAAGCTGGGTTGTCTTGCCACAGCTTTAAATACTGTAAGGGAAAATGATCTTCCAAGGTGAGTAGCAGCTAAAGGAATAGGGAGTTGTAGGGAGGGGCCGAGACAGTCTGGAAAAGTTCTTAGAGGTGGTGACTTCCCCTGGACCTTGCAGATGGAGATGTTGCAGTTGATTCTTGGTACCCCACCACTGTGGGAACCCAGGGAAGGGAATGAGCTGTTGGGACAGATACCACAGCCTGGGTGACTTGAGAAGTTTATTTTCTGATAGTTCTGTGGGTTCAGTCAGTTTCTCCAAGACTGGTTTCTGATAAGGCCTTGGTCTTTGGCTTGGAGACAGCTGCCTTTTTCCTGTGTGTTCAAGGCCTTTTGTCTGTATAGCTGGAGAAAGCAAGAGAAAGAGTGGTTTGCTGTCTGTTCTGTACTTCCAGGGATACCAGTTCTATCAGGTCAGGGCTCTACTCTTCTGGCTTTGTTTAACCTTAATTGCTTTCTCAAAAGCTGTGTCACTCATTGAGAGCTTAAGACTGTCTCAGTTCCTTTTCTCTCATGGCTGGGACAAATACCTGACACCCAAAGAAAAGGAAGGAAAGGTTTATTTAGTTCACAGTTACTGGAGGTTTCAGTCTGTGCTCCGCTGGCTCCTAGGCTGGCTCCTAGGCAGAGCGGCACACGGCAGAGAGCAGCAGTTCATGGCGGTGGAAGACAGCAAAACAGCAAGAGCAAAAGGGAGGGGCAGCAGCAACAGTGGCTGGAGAGCAGGCCTGTCTCCCTTAAAGTCGCATTCAGGCTACCTGCCCCAGGATGGGTGCTATGCGCAGCTGAATTAGCTAGAAATATTATAGGCAGGCAGACGGGGCCAGGCCCTCAAGGAGACAAGATGGAAGACAAGGTGACTCTGCTACTTTGGAAGAGACCTCCTGCTGTGGGCCAGACCTCAAGACCAAGAGGACACAAATACAGAGACCTACTTCCCTAGGTCAGGGCATCAGGGACTGATATTCTAAATAGGTGTCTATCGGCTTGAAAGAGCCCAAATGAGTCACTAGCCCAACCCCCAACAGGAAGAGACCCTGTCCTGTATTCATGCCTGCTTACTCCATGGCTTGCTTCCTCATTGGGCACTGGATTTAACCAATTACCTGAGCAATGGTGCTTGTAATCTCATTGGTTGATCATAGTTTTGTCCCACCTCGTGCCCAGCTAAGCGAGGTCCCATGTTCTCCACCACAGTAGACCTGCCTCACTGCATGGTTTTACACTATAAAAGTCCCTGGAAGTGACAACTTCCCAGGTTTCTGTCCCTCTCTTGGACAGGAGCTTTTTTTTTTTTTTTCCTCAATAAATATATTCTGCCCATAACCTCCATTTGTTCCTAAAAACCATTCTTTGTTTTTAGAGAACATGAATTCATCCCAGGTACCTTTCAGGTCATGAAATCATTTTTTCCTCTATATCACAGCACTCACATCCGTCATCCCAGTGGATCATGAGCTAATCACAAACTCTAGATGCCTTAAGGGCAGGACTGGTAAGGTGTGTGGATCTGGGGATCAAACCACAGCATCCTGAGACTGACTGCTTTGCTTAAGCAGACACTTAAACAACTGAGCTAATGGGCTAGCCCCCCTTACATGAAGCTTTGGGGGGAACAACTAGACACAAACCATAACAGACTTCAACAGCAGACTTTGTGAGGTGGAGCACAATCTTGCTCACAATAGGATGAGACTGAAGTGCTCAGTCAGCTGTGGGGAGTCAGGGCAGCACTTGGCTATTGGGAAAGAAGAGTGGTCAGGAGAGCTGATGAAAGGGAGGAGGAGGCCTGGCAAGGCTCCCAGAGAGGGTAGGAAGAGAAAGTGAGGGCCAGCTAGCCCTGGGCCTTCTTCCTGTTCCGTCACACTTTCCTAGAGTTAAAGGAAAGGGCATTTACAACATGGTGCTGGTCAGGTTGAGATGTCTGGTCCTCATGCTTCAGTTATTTTGCTCACAAGAGCTCAGGTCTGAGATTTTTATTTTTTATTGTTTTCGTTTTGGAGACAGGGTCTCATTGTGTAGTTCAGTAAACCAGGCTGGTCTTGAGCTCACAGTGATCCTTACAGGCATGCGTCACCATGCCCAATCTCTCAGGTCTGAGTTTTAAGAAGTTCTTTCTCTTAATTCCCTAAAAGAAGACCTTTATAGCAGAAGAAATGTGTGGTAGTTTTAGTTCTTAGATCTGGCAGCACTTTGGGGCCTTGTCTAGAATGTTCCATGGGACTGACCAGTCGCTTTTCCCATAAAGGAGGAGGGATTTTGAAGAGAGGCTGGGGATGGAGAAGAAAATGAGCCTGAAAAGACCCCTCAGCCTGGATACCTGGGGGACGCTCAGATGCCAGCAGTTATCTAGGTGCATGGTCTGGGACACGGGAGGCCCTTCTCCCACTGCTCCTAGATTGTACTTCAAGGAACTGAATGGTCTCAGTGAAGGAAGGAAAAAGAAGACACAGCCACCCCACACCCAGAAGGTGAGGCCTGGGACCTTTCTTCTGAGGGCTGAAGCTGGTGGGGTGGTGAGAGGGCTCTGCATATCGGGCAGTGCCTTCATATGCAGAGAAGCCCTTTGATCTAAGGCAGGCAGTGAACATCCTGGAAAGTAGGGAGGCTCACTGGGGGCCTTTGTCTTTGACAAGAAAGTCCTCTGTCAGACTGGCGTCTCCTCCCCCATCCCCTCCCCCTCTGCCTGTAGGTTCCTGGAACAAAGCCCTTAATGGGACCTGGTTTTCCCCACACAAAGATGAGGAAGTCTCAGGGCAGAGAATGGGGCCTGCTGTAAATACTGGGTAGAGAGCTTAATCGATTCTTCCCAAGGTGAGGAGAAGGGTGGTGGGAGGCCAGAGGAGCACGGGGAGGAGCCGGTGGGAGGGCAGGAGTGGAATCTTATCCTATTTCTTTTTTGATTTTTTTCTTTTTTTTAGTGGTACTGGGGATTGAACTCAGGACCTTGTAGGAAGTGGAATTTGAAGGAGGCTATGATCTGTGGTAACAGTGAGCACCGTGCCCTTCGGAAGATGTGCGGGTTGGTGCTGCATCATTGGTAGGAGGAGGAATAGTCCTCCACTCTAAAGATGCGATTTGGGGTTGACTAACAACTATCCCCCCCCTTTTTTTTTTGTATTTTAGGGAAGGGTCTACAGGGTGTTCAGGGTCTCACTACTAGATCGGACTTGTAGTGATCCGCCTGTTTACAGCCTCCCAAGAGCTGAGATTACAGGCCCACACCACTACGCCCAATCTCGACAATTATCCTTTAAGTAGCAAATGTAAAATAAGGTGAGCCCTCCTGTAACTGCAGCAGAGTGTTTGTCTTGCTGTGCTTGCTAAAGAGAAGAATAAACCCTGTCATCTCTGCACTGGTAGCAACTCTCAGGTTGCTGAGAGTTTTACCCTACTGAGACTTACAGTATGTACTTCTTCCTTTCTGGCTGTCTTGTCCTTTAATATTTCTTGAAATCTAAGGTGATGTAGATTGAAAAATGCTTGCCAAGGGCTGGCCAGATAGCTCAATGAATTAAAGCACCTGTCTAGGCAGATGCAGGGGCCAGGGGTTCAATCCCAGGCCTGCATTGCTGGCCCCGCCTCTGGGGTGCCAGCCCCACTCCTGGGGTTCCAGCCCTACCCCTGAGGTGTGCTGAGACTGGACTGTAATCCCAGTGCTTGGAAGGCTGAAAAACAGTAAGGATCACTACGAGTCTGATCTGTGCAGTGAGACCCTGTAGACCCTGCACTAAATACATTAAAAAGAAAAAGAAAGCCGGGCGTGGTGGCGCAGGCCTGTAATCCCAGCACTCGGGAGGCTGAGGCAGGAGGATTGTTGTGAGTTCGAGACCAGCCTGAGCTACAAAGTGAGCTTAAGGCCAGCCTGAACTGCATAGTGAGACCCTGTCTCAAA
>PVKA01045746.1:0-15360 GCA_004027165.1 Ctenomys sociabilis | reverse complement strand
CTCTTAAGTAGGTTTAAAAAAAAAAAAAAAGAGTGCTTACTGAGGGTGGCCAAAAACAAGGCCCCTTTAGCTACAGCTGAGAGCTGCGCTCTCTGGCTCTCCTGCACCAAAAGTCCGGCTCCCGTGTTTTCCTTTACTGAGGACGTGATCTTGGCCCCATGTCCCACGGGCTACTCTTTCTCCTAGACAGATTCCTGCCCTGTCTTTTGAAGAATGATCCAAAGTAGCATGCGGTCTCGATTAATCAATTAATTATTGTCCAGCGCACAGAGCGTCTAACACCTAGCCACAGAAATATCAGACTGATGCTGAAAACCTTTTTTGTCTCTTGACAGGCTGCGCTAGCGTTTTGTCAAAGTGCCCTTGATAAAAAGTGATTGCTTGTTGTGATAAGCGAGTCAGAGGTCCCTGGTGCGGGGAAGTTTAACAAAGGTTTATGGTTGACATCCAGAGAGCAAGACCACCGCGCACAGCAGGGAGCGGGCACCCTGCTAAGCGTCTTGCCCTCCTTAGCTCTTTCCATCTTCACAGCGCCCCTGGGGCAGGGAGAGTCTGGATTAGGAGGCTAATTTTACAGCGTGGAAGCTGAGGTTAGGCAGTGAGAGGCTCTGAGAGGCTCTGTAGATAGGAGAGTGAGCTATACAGACAAAGCCTCCACCTCAGTGAATCTTTTTTTCTCCCCCCTTAGGTTTTTTGTTTGTTTGTTTTGTTTGTTTTGTTTCATTGTTGTTGTTTGGTGGTGGTGGTGGTGGTGGTGGGTTTTGTTTTGGTTTTTGTTTTTGTTTTTGGTATGTTTTTTGTGCAGGGTCTCACTACACAGCCCAGACTCATACTGATCCTCCTGATTTCTGCCTCCCTAGTGCTGGGATTACAGGAGCTAGGGGTCAAACCCTGGGCCCTGCACTTACCTAAGCAAGCACTTAGTCCACTGAGCTGCCAGCCCCTGAAGTTCAGAAGATTTTTTTTTTCTTTGCCAGCTCAGGATGCCTTAAGGACAAGTCTGATAAACCATGACAATCTGGGGATGGAACCACAGCATCCTGAGCCTGACAGCTTTACTTAAGCAGGCACTTAAACTACTGAGCTAATGGGCAGGTCCCCAGTGAATCTTAAGCCTTAGAGAAAAAGATATCAGATGAACATAAGCCTTGTGGAGGAAATGCTATCTGCTGGTGCGCTGAAGGGAGGTGGGGTGGTGAGCCTGGGGAACAGGCATGAGCATTCTGGGAGGAAAGGACTCTGTCTGGCCAGGGCCTGAAATGTGAGGGAGGCCTGCAGGTAGGGTTGGGGGGGTCCTAATTCCTGCCATGGATGCTAAGCCCCTAAAGTGGATTTGCATTTGACAAGAAGGTACACATGGAGTTAGATGGAAAGGCAGTGGGCCGGGGATACAGCTCAGTGGCACCAGTGCCTGCCTGGCTGAGCAAGGTCCTGAGTTTGAATCCCAGTACAAAAAAAGAAAAAGAAAGAAAGAAAAATAAAAAGCCAAAGATGGAAAGGTAACATGGGCATCTTGTAAAGCCTTAGTCATAAAAAAGAAGTTTGAGTTTTCTCTAAAAAAAAAAAAATACTGGACAGCAAGTCACTAGAGGGTTTTGAAAATGGAACTAATGTGACCTAGTTTTTATTTTTAAAGACTTCATGAATAGAGAATGAGATAAAGAGAGACTAAAGAGTAAACACAGAAGCTGGCTGCGGGAGCGCATGCCTGTACGCCCCGCACCTGGGAGGCTGAAGCAGGAGGATCCACATGGGTTCAAGGCCAACCTGGGCTAAAAGACCAGAAAGAAAAAAAGACCTGAAAGACAGGTTCAGGCAGCTTGAGATGGCTCTCCCTTCTTGTATGTAAAACTCTAGACCACCTGAGCAAAACCATTATTCAGGGCTTACAGAGAAATTCCCCCACGTTCATTAAAAAATTCATTTGTGGGGGCCAAGGAGATAGCTCAACGGCCTAAGTGCCTGCGTGGCAAGTGCAAAGTCCTGAGTTTGATCCTCAGTACCAAAAAAAAAAAAAAAAAAAAAAATCCCCATGTGGCATCTTCAGGACCTGTCCCACCCCTTCCTGAATGTATACCAAGTGTGTGTTGCTGTTTTTCTTTGAGCAAGCTCTTTATTGAAGTGGAGCACCCCTGTAGAAAGGAGTACTCGTCCCCAGGGTGGGCCCCTCAGTCTCCAAACATGAAATGCATGCCTGTTAGCAGCGCGCAACACCAAAGCAAAAGCAGGCTCAGTGCCCACAGCCCTCTCTTCCCCCTCCCATCAGTGGAATGCCTTGCATGTGTTCGCTGCCTGTTTTGCCAAAATGATGTTCTGTGAATTAATTGTTTAGTCTTGTTTAACCCATCCCCCTTTGGCCAAAGTGAAAACTGTATCCCACCTACACCAGGGTTTTCTTATAGCACCAGCTGAGAGGATCTGAATTTTGTATCCTGTAGTATGTATTACCAAAACAACAGGGTTTTCACATTAAAAATTAAGGATCCAGGGGTGGTGGCACATATCTGTAATCCCAACACTCAGGAGGCTGAGGCAGGAGGATCATTGCAAGTTCAAGGCCAGCCTGGTCTACAAAGTGAGCTCAAGTTCAATCTGAGCTGCATAGCAAGAACCTGTCTCAAAAAAAAAAAAAAAAAAAAAGAACATTAAAAATTAAATGTGATATTGAACATGCTTCTTGCAAACTTGGTATAAATTCCCACTCCCAGATTGTGTGTGGCCTCCTCTTAAGAATCAGAGTTCATATATAAATGGGGCACAAATCTGGACAGCATGAAGGTCACTCTGTCTAAGGAGATGTCTGGGAATCCATGACATCGACAGCCAAGATGCATGAGTCTGAGTTATAGAACAAGGCCACAACTACAGGCCCTTTTGGAGGACAAGATGACAGGCGAGAACTGATATTTGCTAACCACGTACTGTGTCCCTGGCACTCAGGTAGGCATTGCAGTATGTTATTTTCTTTAACCTTTGCAACCTTTTGAAGATGATGTCATCCTCATCATTGTGCAAATAAGAAAACCATGGCTCAGGAAACTGAAATAGTTGACCTGGGTTTTCAGCCCTGGAAAGTAGCAGCAAGGAGCTTATAATCAGCTCTGTCTGCCCCCACAAATCAAGCCCTATGCTCATTGCACTCAACCAAAGCAGCCTTGCTCAGGCTTCTCTTCCTTTGATCTGCGTGGAGTAGATTGGAAACGTTAGTCTCAACGCTTACTTGCTGCAATAAATTCCATTTCTTCCAACCATTTTCCTTTTCATTCTCTCTTAATACACCAGCTTTCAAATTACCGATAAAGCTATTCATAAATTAAATGGGAGACCTGGCCACAGCTTTGCTTCTTTTCAGAAAGCAATGGCTCTTTAAGCCTGATGAAGTTTAATGCTTGCCATAAATCTGGGAAAGAAATGAATGAGCAAAATCTAAATCACCCCAGGTCTAGAGTCGCCGCCTGAGGGTCACAGGAGCTATGTTCCATCCTCATATTATCTGCTGTTAAGAAAGGAGCCAAAAATTAGCAAAGCGTCTAGGCTGAACATGTTAATGTGCTGGGGGAGGGGGTCTGTCTTCTGCAGCTTTCTGGAAGGTTGGCCAGCTCAAGCTGTTCCTGGGTTCTTTGGCTTTGCATCATGAGAGGAATTGATTTGATCAATTACCTCACTGCCACCTAATTAATAAGCAAGGCCACACTCCCCCATCGGTTTCACGGAGATTAAACTTGGGATCTTGATTGCAGACCAATGTTCATAGCTGAAAGTCATGGTATCTTTCATCTTCAATCCATACCAAGTTGCCTGGAGCTAACCAGGGCTGGAGGTGGCTTCTCAGAGTCTAGACAGCTGGGCCTGCCAAGTCCTCCTGCGTTACAACACAGATCATCTTGTGAACCCCTTCAGTTAAGATACCTCACTTTTCTGCACCTGCCACAGAGCCCCTTCACAGAGCACTTTCCCTCCAACCCTTGCATTTGAGTTCCCAATCCCATCTGAGCAATCAATCCCAGCCACTAGGGATGCTGCTTTAGAAGGATCACAAGTTCAAGGGCAGCCCAGGCAACATGAAGAAACCCTGTCCTTAAAAAGCAAAACAAAAAAGGGGGACCAAAGAGGTGGGTCAGTGGAATGAGAGCTTCCCTGGCAAGTGCAAAGGCCTGAGTTCAATCCCCAGTTCCACCAAAAAAACAAATTAGGTATAGTGGCACACACCTGTAATCCCAGCACTTGGAAGGCTGAGATAAGAGGATCACTTGAGTTTGAGGTCAACCTGGGCTACATAGCAAGACCCTTCTAAAAATAATAATAATAATTTCCCGCTATCTCCACAAAGAAAGAAAAGCCAACCTTTTTTTTAACATAAAGAAAGGAAGCCTTGCAGAAATGGCCAGTGAAACCCACAGCATGTCTCTCAGCAGAGATATGTCATCATTTTTTTTGAAAAGGAACTCTCTTTGGTTGGTTTTGTTTTATTGCAAGAAATTATACATATTTACTATACAGAATTTAGAACATGCAGAAAAATAAAAGGAAGATAATAAAGAGCCCTTCCTTGAACAAAACTCTAGAATGTCTTATGGGTATTTTTTTATTTTAATTGTAAGATTACGCATTCTCATTGACAAGCCAGAACCCTAGAATGTTTAATGAATATTTTTCAGCCACTTATCTGTTAGATGATGTCTTATATACTGCTTTGTGCACTGTTCTTTGCTTTTGATATATTATATACATTTTTCTAGTCATATGCAATAATCTATACTAGTTGAGTGATATGTTATCATTACACTAATCACTTATGTTCTAATTTTTAGTTATAATAATGTAGCAATAAAATACTTTTTGCAGTATTGGAGATTAAATCCTGGGTGGTGTTTGCACTGGGCTATGCCCCCAGCTCTTTTTATGTTTTATTTTAAGACAGTCTCTCTCTCTCTCTCTCTCTCTCTCTCTCTCTCTCTCTCTCTCTCCCTCTTTCTCTCTCTCTGTTAAATAGGGCTTCAGTACACAGTTCAGGCAAGCACTGAACTCACTTTGTAGCAAGTAGCCCAGGCTAGGCTACAAACTGGCAATGTTCCACCTGCCTCAGCCTCCAAAGTACTGGGATTACAGGCATGAGCTACCACACCTGGAAAAACAAAGTCTTTAAATTCTCCAGGCTGGTTTTGAATTGAGATCCTCCAGCCTCAGTTTCTCAGAGTGCTGGAATTGCAGGCTTGTGCCACCAGGCCCAGCTATAATAAAATCTTTGCATACAAATAATAACCAACATTTATTAAGTCTTCATTGTGTCTCAGATATTTACTACATATTTTACATTTATTATTCCATTTAATCCTCCTAAGAAGCCTATGGATAAATATTATCTTTATTTTACAGATGAGCAAACTGGGAAGAGAGTTTAAACAACTTTCCCATAGATAATAAATGACCTCAAGTCGATCTGACTCCAGAGCTACCACTATTAGCCACCAAACAAATGCATTTTCAGGGAAACTAAATAATAAAACCTTATGGCCTTTGAGTCGTATTATCCAATTGCTTCCTACAAAGCATGTAGCAATTTATACTCCTCGTCTCCGGTGTGAACGCTCTTTCCCTTACGGCCTCACCAGCACAGGACCCAGAGACATTTGTGCTGCTCTTTAGAAAAACAAAGCCAGGCTTGTAACAGCTGGTGCCTGCTTACAGCACGCATGAAACCTAGTTCCTGATTGAAACCATGATGTTTTTTTTTTTTTTTTTTGAAACCAACAATTCTCCTATTTTTTTGGTACACGGATTCTTTTGAAAATCTAACAGAAGCTGTGAAGCAGCTATACGGAAAATGCAGATGCAGCTTGTGGATCAGATAATCCCTGATTTTTCAGCGGCTCACTGACACCACATAGAACTGCTGCACTCGCTGGAGGCTTGATACATCAATGACAGGGCAACTAAACCTAAAAGCAGCACTGAGAAACCCAGCCTTCAAACGCTGCTTCTACCGGGTTGATCTTTGTAACAATCCTATGAGACAACAGTGGAATAAAACGCCAGCTCTGTGAAGGGAGGGTTTGCCCTGCAGAGGCGGCAGCCAGGTCAAGACTGTCCTGAGATCACGTGGCCCTCCCCTGACCAGTAAGCCCTCAGCACAGGCTGACCGGTCAGCATCGTCTGCCTCTGCTCCTGCTTCAGCACCCTCGGAAGAATGAGAGTGCCAGCCGCTTGCCAAACGCCCTTCTTCACACAGGAGGGTTTTGCATCTCCCCTCACATTCTGCTCCTCTGGGGTTTGCATGCCCTGGGCCAAGTCCACAAACCTCCCCCCACCTTCCCAACCGGCCTAGGACAATTGGAGGGTTGGGACATGGGTAAGGGAGTCTAAGGCCCAGCGCTATGAATGTCCACATGCTCTGCAGGCTGCTGCACCAGGCAGACTTTCCTGTGCGGCCTCCTTGCCCTGAGCACGCGCCTTCAGAAGAATGGGACCGTTTTTTATAATGATTCATCCAGGCTCAGTGACATTTTCAGAACTAGAGGTGGAACATCTGGTTCTGGCCTGCAAGGAAGGAGGCAGACAGAAGAATTACCAAGCTTGAATGAACTGTCTTTTGGGGTGACCCTGTGGTGAACTTAGTTCTGCCTGAATGGGCAGAGCAGACCACAAGACGCAGGAGGAATGAATGTAGGGCCAGGTGCAGCGGCACAGGCCTGAGACTCCCGGCCACTTGGGAGGCTGAAACAGGAGCACTGTAGCCTGCGCCAACTCAGCAAGACCTTGTCTCAAAATTTAAAAACAAAGTTAAGAGCCATAGATGTAGCTCAGTGGCGTAGCACTCACCTAGCATGGGTGTGGGCTCTGTGGGCATTACTAAGACAAGAACGGGGGCAGATGCTTTAACAGGGGTCTGAGCTGCCACAGCCTGGCCAGTCAGCCACGGTAACCTCAGAGGTCCCACAGTGCACAAGACCCTCTCACTCTAGTCGGAAATAGGTGAGGAGCGGGCATGGGAACAGGGGCTGTCGCGCCTGGTGAGTTCCTGGTGGAGTCTGTCTTCTCATCCCTCCTCCTCTGTCCTGCCCTGCGAAGTCCTCCCTTTCACCCTATGTTCTTGCTTCTTTTCTTCGCAATTTCCATCCACGAGTCAGAGAAGAATTTATGAGTTAAACATCTCTTCTCCTTCCAACTTTTTGGGTTTCTGGGACTTAAGGAGACCTGGACATGACAAGGGGTGACTTTTCAATTCTAAAAAGTGATGTCTTCTCCTGATAAAAACAAGAACTAGCATAAGTTCACACTCAAACACAGCTCTTCTTTGCCCTCTCTGCCATCCAGTTCTCTGGATGTGCTCTACTTTCGCCTATTTCCTTTAGGTGCCTGATTTCTCCTGGGGCTTGCCTGGTAAGGCCACAACAGCAGATGTTCTAACGAGATGGCCCTGTGACTGAGCCAACTACTTTCTTCTTTTTTTTTTTTGCAGAACCAGGGATTGAACTCAGGCCCTTGAGCTTGCCAGAGAGGTGCTTATTCCATTGAGCCATCTCCCTGGCCTCCAACTAGTTTTCTTCTAAGCCTCAATTTCAACAACCACAAAGTAGGGCCAGTCAAGTCCCTTCCACATAGAATTTTGGGGGCACTGAACAAGATGATGCACATTAGTGGCTAGTTACAGAACCTTGGGTCTCCATAGATGGTACCTGCCTACTGCTATTAGTTAAGTTCAGATCATCACTATTTTCTATAAAACATGATAGAGACTGATTTCTTTCAAACTACACTGAGGGTCCACACAGGATCTCCACCTTCTCTAGCATGAGGACAGACTTTGGGAAATTAGAGCAATTCTTTCATAAACTGAACAATCTTAGACTGGAGGCTTTCCTGAAGCACGCCTGCCTCCTTACCCTTACGCCCGCATCCACAAAGGGGGAGCTATTCTCTGTCCTCCCCTCGAAGTGTATAAACATGGACTCATTTTCACAGAAACAGTCTTTGAGAGTAGCAATGATAAATATTTCCTCTTTCCCAGCGCCTGGCCCTGCATCTCTCTTCCTGGGTATAACCAGTGACCCTGGCAGTCTCCCAGTCACTGCTATACCAACATTTGCAATCCAGATCTCCACTCTGTGGGAATCAGCATGTGTTAGCAGAAATATCAGTAAGTAGTTCTAGGCCAGAACTGGAAACGAATCTTGTCTCTGTCACTGTGTAATCTTAGACAACTTGCTTAACCACTCTGAGGGTTTTTGTTTTTTTGTTTTTCTTCTTTTTTTTTTTTGTCACATATAACCTAGATGTAATCATCTTATCCGCCTCATGAGCTCAGACAAACTGAATAAAATAATCAGAGAAATCTTCTTGCTTCCCAAATCAGTGTTAATCTCTCTGATTTGATGCTCGACCCAGTTACAGGCATCTAGATGTTCAATAACATCTTGCTGCCGAGTGGAACAAATTGCAGAGTCCCTCATGAGAGTGACAACCCAAAAACCCATGGCAAATTGAAAACGGAGCATTTACTTACATGAAAAACACAGGTGCATAAAATCATATCTACTGCTGTGTGGGGTTGCGCATACCTGGAACTCTAACTATTTAGGAAGCCGAAGTAGGAGACTACACATTCGAGGCAACCGGGACAACCTAGATTTACTGAGAATCTGTCTCTAAAAGGGGTTGGGGATATAGCTTGGCACTGCCTAAATTCCATCCTCAGTTAAAAAAAAAAAAATGTATTTTCTGAAAATCTAGATCTTCTTTAAGGAAAGGCAGTGTCTTTAAAAAGATCTTGTTTAGAGGTGAAAATGGAAGATGAAATCCATCTCCTACCATTATCATCCTCTGCCATCTCCTCCCACCCACCGTCAAGAAAGCTGGTGCCAAAGTGGTCAGAGGAGGGAACAGAAATGCTCTTACGAGAGGGATGTAAGAGAATTTAAAAGAAACTCAAAGCTGCATCTCCTGGAGTAATCTGGAAAAGAGGTAAAAAGAAACAGAGACGGGAAAGGATGAGAAGGGGGTAAGGATCCCAACACCCACTGTTTCTTCCCCATCTGTGACAACCACATGGCATGGCTGTGACAACCACAAAGGACACAGACCTTTGTGCGCACCAGGTGTGCACGCATCTTCACAGTGCTCCAGGCTGGAAGTCGAGTTCAGGGTGCAGGGACACCAGCTTCTGGCCAGGACCCTGCTCCAGATTTCAGGATGCTGATTTCTTCAGTTTCACATGAGGAGAGTTGGCAAGAGGTCATATTCCTCAGACGCTGCTCTCATTCTTGGCAGCTGCACAGTCAGGACCTAGTCACTCCCCTAGGCCTTGCTTCTTACACACTAGGATTGCGTCTTCACCAAGTGGAGTTCAGGGCGATGCAAGCACTGCCGGGGATCTTTTGGGAAATCAAAGCCTCAGGATGATGTGGCCAGAGAAGACCAGCAGAGGAGATGGAGCCCAAGAGGCAGGAGAGGCCAACTGCAGCTGGACACACCTGTCACTCCAGGAATCCACAGAATCCAAGGGAGGACTTTGAACCTCCAGACTGGGGACAATGGGCCTAGGAGATGATCTCACCTACTTCTCAGGGGTGGGAAGGTCCCCAGCTGCCTTCTGGGTGACACAGGCAATAATGCAGAGCACATTCAGACCTCCTCTCACTGGAATCTCAGACGACACTGTCACAGTGAGCCCGCTCCTCTCTGCGTCCCAAGGACTGCTGCAAGCTAAGCCACAACTTGTTTTCTACCTAAAAGGTTTCCCAGCTTTGAAGAATCTTCAAGGTATGAGAAAGGCAGGAGTTTCAGGGTCATTTTCTAAACAGATACATAAAGATTGAACCTGCACATGGTGTCAGCTGGATACCCTGAGCTTTACTGATGTATTATATATCTATTTTTGAGACAGGTTCTCCCTGTGTAGCTCAGGCTACCCTTAAACTCATTACATATCCTGGCCTGGTCTCAAATTCATAGCAGTCCTCCTGCCTCAATCTCCTACATCCTGGGACCACAGATTGTGTGCTACTATGCCCTGCCCATGCGTTATTGTTTTGTTTTGCTGTTGTTGTTTTGAAGAGGCATAAATTTATTAGGCAGAATTTCAAAAGGAGAAGGACAACAGGAGACTGATGAAACAAGAGACTGATGGGATTTTTGTTTTTAAGTCTTTTATTTATTTATTCTGCACAGGGTCTTGCTTCGCAGCTCAGACTCAGTGATCCTCCTGTTTCAGTCTCCCCAGCGCTGGGATTATAGGCGTGCACCGTCACGCCTTGTTTTGGTGGCTGGCTAGGTGCAGGGCCAATGCACCATGTGGTACCAAGGATGGAACCTGGGTCCTTGTGCTTTCCAGGCAGACGCTTGGGCCCCTGAACTATCTTCCCAGCCCTCCCTGTGATATTTCAATGCACGCACACACTAGGAAATGTTTAAATCAGAGTAATCATATCTATCTCCCCAAACATTCATCATTTCTTCATTGCAAAAATATTCAAAATCCTCTCTCCTCCCTTTCTGAAATGCAGAGTACTTTACCACCGCTGCGCTCACCCTACTGTGCAGCAGCACACAGCGCTTCTCCCTGTCTTCTAACCCCACGTCCCTGGGGCCTGGCGAGTGCCACTCGCAGCAGCCAAGGCTCCTCATTTCCTTAGAACATGATGCCAGGCCACGCACACTGAAAGGCAAGGTGACAAGGCACCACAGGGCTGGGGCAGTGGGATGGCTCACTCCACAGATGACAGTGATGCCATAATCCTTGGCTATGCTCCCCCAGGAAGGACTGTGTCTGAGCCCCAGCCGGACAGCTGGGGAGCGAGACGCAGAGCCATCCCGGCGTCCCAGGCCAACCTACACATGGCAGACCAGTTTTGATACAGAAAATTCTGATTCCTGCCAGTCAAAGGACAGAACAAAAGGACGAGTCAGAAAGAGGACAGGAAATGAGTGAACAGCTGCCAAGAGAGGGGATGAAAGGCGTCGGAATGGCCGAAGTGGCCCAATCTCGCAGTTTTGCCATCTGGTTCCCCAAGGCCAGTAATTGTCCCTGTTCTTTCCTAGAGCCTTTCATCCAGACACCTGGGCCTCTCTGGCCACCTTGGAAGGAAGGACAGCACCACGCAGCCTGGTTCTAGTGTGTCAGTACCTCCTCCCCTAGCTGCCTTTCCACCCCAGCATGCATAGAACGGCCAAGAGAGCCCAGGCCCAGCGTAGATGTCTGTCAGATGCCAGCCCTGGGCTGGGTCCATTTCCCCAAGTATTATCAGTGTTTCTTTCCTTGAATGAAATAATACTCTCCCTTTTCCCTGTTTCTGTCTCTCTCTCTCTCTCTCTCTCTCTCTGTCTCTTTCTCAGTCTCTATCTCTGTCTGTTTCTGTCTCGTTCTCTCTGTGTCACTGTTTCTTTATCTGTTTCTCTACCTGTCTCTGTCTGTTTTTCTATCTGTCCCTCTCTTCTTCTGTCTCTGTCTGTCTCTCTCTCCTTTCCTATCTCCCCCTCTACTCTCTCTCTTTCTCTTTCCCACCTTAAAAAAGCAGTATTTGTGGGCTGGGGAGATAGCTCAGTGGTCTAAGCACCTGCTTGGCAAGCACAAGGTCCCAGATTCAATCCCCAGTACCTCATGCCATGCTGGTCCCAGGCATGGTGGCACATGCTTGCAACCCCAGCACTGGGAAGGGGAAGGGTGAGACAGGAGGATCACTAGGAGTCCCAGTGTGGGGGAGCACTGCACTCCCTGAGTTTTCATCCGCACTCCCTTTTAAGAGCACCACTGCAGGACAAACTCCTGGGTGTCACGCATAGATCAAAAGTCGTGTTTATTTTAATTTCATTAGGTAACACCAATTGTCCCCCCCAAATTTCTACCTTCACTCAGAATGTCTAAAAACTCCTTTCCCTATATTCTTGCCAAAGTGAGCACAAGCATGTTTTAAGTATCTTCTCAACTAATAGATCTAAAATGTTTTTGCTGCTTTTCATCTGCATTGTTCAGCTTATAAAAGAATTTTACAGATGATTCTAGGTGGGGTGGTGCACACCTGTAATCTCAGCACTCTGGAGGCCGAAGCAGGAGGATCCCTGCAAGTTTGAGGCCAGCCTGGGCTACTTAGTGAGTTCAAGGCCAGCCAGACCTACATAGTAACATTATGCCTCCAAAAATAAATCAAAACATGAAAAAATAATTTTACATATTTTCAGCAATTCTTTGCTTGTGCATTGTATTTACCTTGTTACTCAGTTCTCTCGCTTTCTCTTGATTTGTTTTATCTCGCTGAGGGAGAACTCTGTATATTAGAGGTATAGAATTTTTCCTTTTACCACCATTTGAGTTACAAATATTTCCCTCAATTCTTCTTTTAACTTTGCTTTTGAAGCCTGCAGCCTTATTGAAATGTCAAGACAAATTCTTCCAATACTCCTTCTGCTGATCCTGATCTTCTGGCATGCCTTAAAAGGTCTTTCCTTGTTTGAAAATTATAAAACTATTTACCTACATCCTCTTCTAATATTTTAATGATTTTCTGTATTAGATGAAATGTCTCCTTTGGATTGCTCCAAGCTTGTCTTGGTATAAAAATTCATGTACAAATCCAGTCCTCTTTTCTCTAATGGTGATCCTCCTGTTATTCCAACACTTTATAGAGAATGACATTTTTTTACCCACAGCAAAGAAATGGTCTGTAAAACTCTCATTAATATTTGATTCTCTTTATAAACTTCATAATTTCATTGATCATTCTGCCTCTTTCTATATTTCTTCCCCCTGTATTTTTTAATCACTATGATTTTGTGGAACTTTTTAACAGAACTAAAAATCAATTTGTCTATATCCGGTCCTATGATTCATTCCTCCTTATTTCAATTTACCTAAATATTTTCCTCAGTCTATTCTATATTCCAAATTCACCCACGTATTTGATTTAGGATCATTTTTCTGTCCCTGCCCAAGTCCTCAAAAATCTTGTTGAGATTTCAAAAAGATTGTTTTGAACTTTCAGAGGAATTGAGAAAGAATTGAAGTTATCTCGGCTAGAGACATCCTATACAAAAGAAAGCTATGTTTTTCCATTTATGTTTTTATGTCCCTTAATAAAGTTTTGTAGCTTCCTTCATATACATCTTACCAATTTTTAGTTTCAGAAATTGCTATTTCTCATGAGGTCAAAACATGAAACCTTTACCTGGCACCGAGCCATGAAACACAGCCTTTTAAGTGTAGGGGAAACCATTCCAGCCCCTCTGAGCCCCACTCTGAACCTGAGCCAAGAGGTAGCTCCCCGACCAGGAGTTGGGTCCATCTGTTAATCACCGAGTACCTGATGGGCACTGACTATATGCCAAGCCCTAATCGAGAAGTAGAAAAGGTAGGTCTCTATCTTCAAGGAACTTTTACACTGTGTCAGGGGACAAGAGGCATGTCCTTTAACAGTGTTCTGTATTATCCATGTATATGAACTCCGCTAGAGGCCTGGGGCAAGCAGTGGAGGTCTTGGGGAACAGATCAGAACCAAGCTGGGTGTTGGCACTTGATGCCCATTTAGATCGGTGATGAGAAAGCCAGGGAAGCTCAGGCCTTTGCTCAGCACCTTGTATGAAATGATCCTGCAGCCAGGCATGAAGAAGAGGTTAGGTGCTCAACGAACAGTTTTGCAGACTCTATATTGTGTGCTAGAGAAACTAAACCAGTATAGGGAGGCCCTAGCCTCACTGAGCAGTAAGCAAAGGAGAGAGGCTAACAGATAAAGGTCTTTATCAGCTGCTGTGAAAGAAGTCTGTGGCAACAACAACAGAGGTTCTTAATCATAGGACTCTGTGCTTTATGGGGATCCTTTGATGGACATCAGGGGGGCTGCAGTTCTCCAAAATCATACGATGCTAAATTATTTGCTTAACCAATATTGTTTGTTTGTTTGTTTTTGCCGGGACCAGGGATTGAACGCAGGCCCTTGTGCTTTCCAGGCAAGCGCTTATTCTACTGAGCCATCTCCCTAGAGCCCCATTGCTTAACCAATATTGTCTACTTAAAAGAACCACTAGGAGGCTGAGGCAGGAGGATTGTTGTGAGTTCGAGACCAGCCTGAGCTACAAAGTGAGCTTAAGGCCAGCCTGAACTGCATAGTGAGACCCTGTCTCAAAAAGACAAAAAAAAAAAAAAAAAAAAAAAAAAAAAAAAAAGAACCACTAGGATAGCACGACCCAGAATTCTTGGCTGCTAGTATAGATTTGTGTTTTAATGGCCAGATAAAATATATGAGAAGATACCATTCCAACAGAGAATAAGAATACAACACCAGCTTTCCCCAACCCCAGAAATGTTCTAAGGGTTCAAAGGTAATTATTGTACATTTATGTGAGCTTCCTAGCTTTGGGACTGGGGAGATCTGGGCTGGGATTCTATTTTTTTTAATAATTTATGTATTTATTTTTTTAATCAATACATTGTACATTGTTATCTTCTTAGTGGCTATCCATAAAACAAGAAGCAAACAGGATATCCTGTCCAAACACTATTAGTACAAATCTTCTCATTGAGTTAAGTGAAAGTAGCTGTATATCTATCCTAACTATTCTGTATATACAAATACAAAATGGTCCTTCCTTTGTATCCTCTTTTTTTGTTTAGTCCTGTCAGAAATGGGTATTCCATTGGCATCTAAATAGTATAAGTGCATGAATTTGGGTTGGGATTCTAATTTTGCCACTTTAATAGTAGTGTGATCCTTGGTGAGTTGCACACATGCGGAGCCTGGGGGGCTGGCAAGATAGCTCAGCAGTCTAAAGCACCTCTCAGGGCCCACGGTTCGATCCCCAGCACCACATGCCATGCCAGCCCCTCCCCCCAGGGCGGGCTGAGCTGACCCCCCCCCAACAAAAAAAGAATCCGTGATGTGTAGCGAGACACTGTAATAAATAAATTAATTTAAAAAAAAAAAAAAGAGCCTGGGGCCCTGCATTTGTAAACCAGCCACTGCATAAGCCACCCCTCTGTCCTGCCTGGGGGAGCTTGACAAGCCAGCAGCACACACCTGGGTCTTAGCAGGACTTCTCAGCACGCTCATTCCTTCCTTCTGCTTTGATATCCCAGAGGAAAGCGGCTATAAAGAGGAGGTGAGGGAAGCCTAGAAAGGAGAGAGAAGGAGGGGAAGGAAAGGAAAGGGACCAGTGAGCAGCAGGAATAGAGGGCAAGGGGCCAGAAAAGCAACACATTACAAAGAATTCATCACAGCTAAATTCTGCAGGTCTTAAACTCCAGCCTAAGCACTTGGAACTTTATCCCACTAAACTACAGGAACCACTAGAGGGCTGGGGACAAGGGACTTGCTCATCCCTGAGCCCCAAAACAGGCAGGAATTTTTTTTTTTTTTTTTTTTTTTTTTTTTTTTT
>PVKA01045745.1:0-15355 GCA_004027165.1 Ctenomys sociabilis | reverse complement strand
CTTTCTTTCTTTCTTTCTTTCTTTCTTTCTCTTTCTTCCTTCCTCTTTCTTTCCTTCCTCCTTCCTTTCTTCCTTCCTTCCTTCCTTCCTTCCTTCCTTCCTTCCTTCCTTCCTTCCTTCGTTCTTTCTTTCCTTCCTTTTACTTTTTCCTTTGGTCTTTTTGAGACAAGGTCTCACTATGCAGTTCAGACTGGTCTTGAAGAGCTCACTTTGTAGTCCAGCTGGTCTCAAACTCACAATAAGCCTCCTGCTTCAGCGTCCTGAGTGCTGGAATTACAGGTATGCACCACCACTCTTCCTGGCTTCCTTCCTCATCTTGCATAGTGACTAGGATTACAGCACAGTCCAACGCCCCTACTCCCTTGTCGCCTTTAGATAGTGGCAGCTACAGGTGATTCAGAAGGATCTCAGGACACAAGTAGCACAGAAAACTCTCTGGTATTCTCTGGGCTTCTCATCTGGAGGTGGCCACATCCTATACTCTGCAGGTCATTAGAGCATATAAAAAAATCATGGTCTGGAGTTGTTTTCAGAGTTGCATCTTCACTCATATTTAATGAGAACCTTAGCATCTAACAGCACATACTTAGCACATTAATCTTAACTCCCCAGCTTCCTAGGGCTATGTTGGTCTGGATCCCATGGATCCCAGAGATGTCTAGACTCTGGGGCCAGACAGAAGGGCCACCCTGCCTCTTCCTTTCCAAATGGCCTGAGACAGATGAGGTAAAAGTTGTATTTTCAGGGGCCAAGGAGATGGCTCAGTGGAATAAGTGCTTCCCTGGCAAGCACAAGGGTCTGAGTTCAATCCTGGGTTCCGCCAAAAAAAAAAAAAAAAAAAAAAGTTGTATTTTCAGGACAAATACAGTGATGCACATATTAAGATGTTTTGATCAATAATGGAAGGCAAATATAACAGTCCCAATAAAAAATATAATAATAAAGCTACAAAAATTCTTATCACTTTGTATCATTTCTTTATAGTTATTGCAATTCATTTTTTTTCTTTTTTTTCATATTTTAGGGAAGTGTCTACAGGGTGTTCAAGGTCTCACTACTAAATCAGACTCATAGTGATCCACCCATTTACAGCCTCCCAGGACCTGGGGTTATAGGTGCACGCCATCACACCCAGTCTCAATTGCCATCCCAGCATGCCCCAAGGTCTGGGCCAGCATGGCAGGCCTGGGGATTGAATCCCAGCCCCTGTGCCTTTTTGCACGCACTTTAATCCACTGAGCTAATTGGGTTACAATTTATTGTGCATAGATATATAACACCTACATATTCCTAGAGTGGCCACTATAGTAACATACTCTCAGTTTTTAGTCTAGCAGCATGAGGCTGAGGTAGCCCCACTAGTTCAGTTATTCACTCTCATAGTAGTACCGCTTCATCGCTGGATGCTAGGCTTCTCACGCCAGTATTTTGCTCTCTACATCAAAGTTAATTCAATGTTTCTTTGAGATATGAACCTGAAACTTTCTGTTCTGTCTTACATATCTTAGAGACATCTTTGCACATATCTCTAAAAGCCATTTATTTATTTATTTATTTATTTATTTATTTATTTATTTATTTATTTTAGCTCTGATTATATATTCTATTCTATTTGTTCCTGCAATACAGATAGGACAACATGCACAAATCCTTCTTTATGTTCCTTTCTACTATTTTGTTGGTCTTAATGAGTTTGCTCTCCATAAAACATCCAGCTTGCCATGTGCAGTGGTGCACACAGTTAACCCAGCACTGGGGAAGGCTGAGACAGGAAGACTGAAAGTTCGAGTCCTACCTAGGCAATTTAGTGAGACCCTGTCTCCAATTTTTTTAAAAAATGATAAAAAGGGCTGAGGAGGAGAGGCTCAGTAGTAGAGAGCCCCTGGGTTCAATCGCCAGTAATATGAAACAGGAAAACCTAACTATAATTTTATTGGGAGCATATTAAAATTATATATTTGTTTTATCCCGAATTGTCATCTCTATCATATAATTCTGCATAATTCAACACAGCAAAGGGCCCCATGTATTTTGAGCTCCTTTTATGCTTGTTAAACAAGTTAAATTTTCTGTGGAAAGATCTTACGTATTCTTTGTTAACTACCAAAGTTAATTGCCATAATTTTGTGCTTAGTCTGAAAAATAAAATTCAAGTTTTCTACTTGGCTTTGTGGCATGAAAGAAATTTATTTCATTTTCTTAATTTTTACTTATATCTAACCATTTTCTGGGCAGTTCCTAACTCCAGCAGTGTATTTGCCTTTTGATTAAGTCTTTCATGTAAATGATCATGTTATGTTAACTAACAGCGCTTTCATCTTTTTCCTTCCTCTGCTGACATATCTTTTTTAAAATTTCTGGGCCAGCCAGATAGCTCAGCAGACTGAAGTGCCTGCTTAGGCAGGCGTATGTGCATGCCCCATCCTTGGGACCCATTGTGACACTGGGCACTGTGACACATGTCTGTAATCCTAGCCCTTGGGAGGCTGAAAACAGGAGGATCACTATGAGTCCGATCTGGGTAATGAGACCCTATAGACCCTGTACTAAATACATTTTAAAAAATCATAAGCTGGTGTGGTGTCACACATGTGTAATCTCAATACTCGGGAGGCTGAGGCAGGAAGATTGTTATGCATTTATAGTGACTCTAAGCTAGAAAGTGAGATCATGCCTGAAAAATAATGGTAAATTTATTGTATATTTAGAAGCTTGTGTGAGACATATATGAGATTTTAAAGGCAGACCTCTCAAGGAATGAAGTGGGTAACACTGCTTCTCTTGCTCAAGCTGAACCTCAATTACTTACCTTCTAGGGTGAATGATTTAGAGTTGACAGATATTTCCTAAACTTCGCTCAGTTATTGCTTTTCATATATATATATATATATATATATATATATGATTGGATACTTCAGCCTTAATTTTTTCAATATTTGCATTTGCAAAACATGATCTCTGTCCACTCTGTGACAGTCCCTTCCTCACCATTTTCCCATGGCTCTAGCTCTAGATTTTTAGCTTTCTGCTGATCAGATGTCCATTTAAGGACACTCATTTCTGAATTACCTTGGCTAATATTTCCTCACAAAAGATGCCAAATATATAGTCACATTAAGTAACAATGATCTCAAATGTGTATCAACCTAAATTAGGTATATTTTTTTTCTTGCTCACGTAACAATACTAGAATGTTCTGTTACAAAACAGGTGAACAGGTCAGTGAGGTGACTAGGGTTTCCTCTTCTACCATGTTACTCTAAGGGTATTTCCCTTCCAATTAGCTGGAAATGTGAAATTTTTGTGGGCCAGGCCTGGAAAAGTTGGTATCACGTGTTTACATTCTATTAATAATTTTGTCTGGGGCTGGGGAGATGGCTCAGTGGGATAAGCACTTCCTTGACAAACACAAGAGCCTGAGTTCAATCCCCAGTTCTGCCAAAAATAATAACAATAGTAATAATATTGTCACACAAATGTATTTAATTGTGGATAGAAGTTGTGAGCAGTTGGGACATACAGTGATTAGCTGGGTAAGTTCTTCCAGTGACTACACTAAGAAAGCACAAGTTTTGGGTAGAAGGCCAATTATCTTAGTTGTAATTTTCAAGCTCTGTGTGTGTATGTGTGTGTGTAAAAATTTTGTCTTTTGGGAAAAAAACACAAGCCTTGTACTTTAATATTTTGAAATTCATCTTTGTTGATTCACATCGGTGTACTTGTATTGTGTGGTTTTATTGTACAATACTTCAGTTTATCTATGCATTTGTTGTTGATGGATATTTGGAATTTTCCCTCAATTTTAATATACTACTACCAACACACATTCCTTCACATACCTCTTACACCTGTAGTGATTTCTTTTTCCATTTTTTTAAAATTTGGATAGGTACCTGGGAATAGAATCCCTGAATCATAGGGCACATGCATGTGTAGCTTTGCTAGGGGATACCAGCGTATTTTTCCAGATTGCTTTGAGCAGTTTATATCTCCTACCCCCAGCAGCATCTTGTTTTACATTTTTCCAATATCAAGGATCATAAGATTTTAAAGGTTTTGCTGATCTGAGGAGTACTTATCTCATTGTTCTTTTAATTTCATTGTTTGAAGTAATTTATATGGTACAAGATCTTTTCATATTTAGCCATTCTGCTTTCTTCTCTATAGTGCCTATCCAACTTTCTTTCCTTATGCTGTTTATCTTTCAATATGGATTTGTAAATATCTTTTACATACTCTCAGTACTGATCTTTTGTAAAGTACCTATTGTTATGGTTTGGATGTGGTTTGTTCCCCAACAGTTCATGTGTTGAAAGCTTAGTTCCAGTATGGTATAGTTACAGTGCAGTGCATTCTTTCAGAGAAAAGCCCTAGTGGGAAATAATTAGATCATTGCTAAGGCATTGTCCCATTGCTTATGGAAGAGTAAATAATCTTTAGAAGACATAAGTGGGACCCTAGGAGAGTAGATGGAAGATATGCTGGTCTGTGATGATGTCTAAGTGTAACTTCAGATTTTGGCCTCCTTTCCCATGATAAGAGTAACGCTTCCCTGGCTGAGACTCCAAGGGAGAAAACTTCAGGATAACTGGGTTGAACTTGGGTCCTTGTACTTGCCAGGCAGGTGCTTATGCTGCTGAGCTATATCTCCGGCCCCCCTCCCCTTATTTTCTTTTGGTACCAGGGTATGAACATAAGACCTTGCACTTGCCAGGTGGGTATATATGCCACTGAGCTATCTCCATGGCCCTGTTTTTTTGAAGTTCTGTTTAGGCAAATGACGGAAGTTTGCGGAAAGTGTCTTCTCCATTTATTGATTCTCAAATGTCTTCAGCTAAAGAGTAATCCTCGAGCTACAGGGGTGTATTTTGAAATGACATCTTTTTGTGTGTGTGTGTGTGTAGTTTTAGGGATTGAACTCAGGATCTTGCTCTTCCCAGCAAGTACTTATTCTATTGAGCTCCCTCCCCTACCTTCTGAAGTGCCATCTTTTGATTTCCTACAATGATAAGCTTACATTTAACTCTGAAAAAACACCCATCAAACTGCCTTTCCAAAAGAGCCACAATGTTTTATGTTCAAAAGATCAATGGATAATTTTTCTGCATCTTCCTTCACCCTTGTTAATTGTTTTATATTACGGCCATCCTAGTAACTGTGTAGTGCTAGCTCATTGTGACTCTGTCTACTTAATGAGTAATGCTGTTAAGCACCTTTTCTTGTGCTAATTAAAATGTCATCATATGCATGCCTATGGGAGTCTTTTGCCATTTTTATTAGGATTATTGATTCTGGATACTAGTGTTATATACATTTGTAAACATTTTCTCTGTGTGAGGATTGTATTTTAATTTTCTTAATGCTGTCTTTTTAAGATCAAAGGGTTTTGATCTATTTTCCTTCTTTTTGCTTTATGGTCCAGGTTGACTTTTAATTTGCTGTAGAGTTAAAACTGACCTAAAACTCAAGATTCCATCTTTTGGCAGAAGCATGCCAAGAGATAGGATTATAGATGCTCCACTACACCTGGCTCAAAGAGTATTAATGTTAATAAGGCCTAAAAATGTTAATAAAGCTTAATTTTTTTTTAGGGAAACAAGTCCTTTTATTTATTTATTTATTTTTAATTTTATTTAATTTTATTGAAGAACAAATAGCAATGAGACAGTTTCAAATCAAATTAGCAGGACAGATTCAATAATTAATACATTGCACATTGTTTTTGTAGTGGTTTTTTGTCATACAAGGTGCAGACATGATATTCTATTTACAAACACTAATAAAACTTAATTTAATCAACATTTTTATTGTATGGCTTGTACTCTTGGTATAATGTTCAAGAATTCTGACTAATCCAAGGTCATGAAGATTTCTCTAATTTTTTAGTAAATACATGGTTTTAGTTTTTTTTTTAAATCTAGGTCTATGATTTTGGGGGTTAATTTTTGTGTAGATCATGCGAAATAAAGATTTAATGGGGTTGGCAAGATGGCTCAGTGGACTAAAGCATCTGCTTAGGCAAGCACAGGGATCAAGGTTCAATCCCCGCCACTACATGCTGTGCCAGTGCCTCCTGGGCAGGCTGAGCCAGCCAGTGTGTGTGTGGGGGGGTGCACTCCTGTAATCCCAGCACTGGGGAAGCTGAGGATCATCGTGAGTGTGAATTGCAGAATGAGACCCTGCAACAACCACATACATTAAAAAAGAAACTCTCTCCTTCCTTCCCTCTTTTCTTCATTCCTTTTCTCCCTTATTCCTCTTTCTCTCCCTCTTTTTTTATTTTCCTTCCATATGCCTATCCAAATGTCTTGGCATTCAGGCACTATCTTTTGAAAAGCTTATCCTTTCATTATTGAATTATCTTGGCACATTTGTGGAGAATTAATTGACCACATAAATGACTTTATTTATGGATTCCCAAGTATATTTCATTGATCTGTCTGCTTAGCTGTGTGCCATTAGCGTACCACCTCTTGATTCCTGTAGCACTGTAGTAAGCCTTGAAATCCTGAGGTATAAATTTTCCAACTTTGCTACTTTCATAAATGTTTTGTCCATAGCAGCTCTTTTGCATTTTGATGTAAATTCTACAAAAATATCTAGTAAGGTTTGTTAAAAACTGTGGAAGTTATGAGATTTTGGCCAGGACCGGACAAGACTTTTATTTTATTATATTAAGCTACTTCTCAAGGCCCAAAGGCAAACAAGCTACAGGGAGATCTGAACCCAGGGAGTCTGAGTCTGTAACCTGGGTGTACAACTGAGGAAGGGAGCTCACAGGACTTTGAAGTAGTTGCCTGATAGGAAACAATCGGGCCGCTGCATTTTGTGGTGATGAGGAAAAACAGCAAAAGGTTAATTAAAGGATTAAGCTGAGAAGAAGAAGCTGGATGCATGGGAAACCTGGATCAGATTCCCTAAATGGAAAATGCCTGCCTTTGTGTGGGCTGCTCTATAGGTAGAACAGTGATCTCTGCAGCCCACTAGGCTGGCCTGGAGAAGCCAACCTGGCTGTTCACTCTAGGGCTGCTGTGTGTGAAGCAAGCAGCTGTGCTTCTTTCCTGTAAGAAAATTTTATTTTAGCCTTACCACTGGCCCACTTATGACTTTTATCTTATGTACAGTTAAGAACTCATGCTGGCCAGGGATAATTTTTCTCTATTGCAAGCTAACAAGTTTCAGAACAATTTGTAGACTTCTGGTTTAACCTAACATTTCATACTCTTATGTCCCAATTTCAGTACTGATCTATCCATAGGATTGCCTTCTTTTCCTCTTTTGCATGAATCAATTTTTTTACTCATCTCTTCATTAAGAAGTAATATTTATTTATTCATCTCTTATATTTTTCTTTTTCAAACACTGAAGATAGAGCTTAGGGCCTCATGTGTGCTAGAGAAGTGCTATATGACTGAAGTACAACCTCAGCTGAGAATTAATCTTTCTTATCTCCAACTTCTTTGTGGTACATTAAGATGTGGTACATCTCTCTACAACCCAATTTTCTTCCCTTTTGTTTAGTTATGCATGCTGGATATATATATATATATATATATATATATATATATTTGGTACAGGGTCTCACTACCAGCTGGGACTGGTAGTGATCCTCTTGTTTCAGTCTCCCCAGCACTAGGATTACAGGCATGCACTGCCACGCCTGGTCTTGGTGGCTGGCTCGGCACACCCAGGACAGAGCCCACACAGCATGTGGTACCAGCAATCGAACCTGGGGCTTTGAGCTTGCCTAGGCAGGCAATAATGAGCTATCTCCATGGACCATCTATGCCATTTTATCAGCAGAATGTAATAGTAATGTCTGTGTCACTTTGATCATTCTTTTTTTCTTTCTTTTTTTTTTTATGTGTTTAGTACAGGGCCCACAAGGTCTCACTACACAGATCAAACTCCTAATGATCCTCCTGTTTTCAGCATCCCAAATGCTTGGATTACAGGCACCCACCACAATACCCAGTCTCAATCGCCAACTCAGTGCACGCCAGGGGTGGGGCTGGCAAGGCCTTTTGTTATTCTTTGACAAGGTTTTGGGGGCCAAGGAAATAGCTCAGTAGAATAAGTGCTTGTGAGGCAAATGCAAGTGCCTGAGTTTAATCCCCGGTTCTGTAAAAAAAAGAAAAGAAAACAAGTGGTTAACAAGGTTTTGGTAACAAATTTACAGTCAGCTAAGTAGGAACAGAATTCCCCTTGTACGAGTTCTCTATTTGTGCCACTGGGTGGCAGTGCACGGACTTCACACAGTATGTATGGAAGTTGCTGGTATTGCACATATGGCTTCATACAGGATAGGCAAGAATTTTACCACTGAATTGCATCCTGAGTCCCAGATCCTAGCTTTAAAAATTAAATAGGATTCTGGATCCATGGTTTATTATCAATTGTCCATAGAAATATTCCACTTTATCCTACTTTATCTGCCTTGAAACAACCTTGATTTAGCAAGCTATAACAGAGGCAACTGAAAGAATATAAAACTTCTCTATGATGAGGGCCCTCCTATATAATTTTCTGAGAAAAATCATTTCATAATTTAATTGTAATTAGGGCATGTCTGAGGCCTCATATCTTGCCATGGGAGCCAGCAATGGCCAAACATAAATGCACAAATATAACCCCATGTGTGCCTGGTCATAGCTGAGGCTTCAACATCTGGGTCCCTGATGCTGTGCGGCCCCAGGGTAAGATTACATCAGCTGAATATAACCGGGTTCCTTGAGAACTGAGAAGTAACAAAGAGTGTTTCTCCTTGAGGAAAGAATAGACCTATGAACCTGCCATGTCTCCTCACTGTCCTCATCAACGTAAAGATCTTCATTAGCACAAGCCCACTACTGCTCATCCAATAATCCTTTCATCATTTTCTCAGTCAATAGATGCTGAGGTTCTGACTACTTCTTTTGTTCCCCATGAACTGGTCTCCTAGATTCCAGTTACAGCACCATTCTGTCTCTTGTGCTTTCTCTTCGCTGTGCGCCATAACACCTTGCAGGAGACTGGGGTCCATTATAGGGGTTCCTGATACTCATTCCTGTATTAACTTGTTTAGTGTGTACATTGCTATTTTGAGAGGAAAAGTTTCATTAAGGGCCTGACCGAACCTTACAGTCAGCTAGCATTTATAAATTATTGTGATGGCTGAATCAAGGGCACTCTACTATATCTGTTTTCCATTCAATATTTGAAAAGTTAGTCTTATTTTTAAGCAATAGACAGTGGGAGCTTTATTAGGTTTTCTTTCTTGACAGTTTAAAAATGAGCTCCAGGCCTCATCAAAGCAGGATAAGGTGGTTGGAACAGAGTCCAGCATGGAACAAAGTTTCCATACTTGCCCTGAAATCTTTCACTGTTATGTGCTTTCTGTTTCCAAAAAATTTCTGGATTTTGGAGTATTTGTGAATTATGTGAAACCAACCACCTGATTGGCTCAAACAGGATTAGAATGACCTTTGTGATTATTCTTCATCAAACTTTCTGTTTATTTGTAGGGAGATTAGGGTGAGATGTAGAATTACAATAAACATACATAACAATATGGACCCGTGTAAAGGGATACTGGTGGAAGTGCTAGTGAAATACTACCAGTTTAGAAAATCGAGACTTCTGTTTTGATGAATCAGAGAAATGATTCTTTTTTGGTAGATCTAACTCCTAACTCGTGGTACAGCATTACCTCTTTTAAGCAAAGCTTACAGGAGAAAATTTTTGAGAAATTCAGAGACGAGGTTTTCGTTGTTTTGCTTTTGCTTGAAGATTTTTTCTGGGATCGTCTGATTGCACAATTCCTACTTAATCTTTTTTTTTTTTTTTAAACACATCTCAACAGATTGACGATTTCCAATTTTGGAAAACGTTGGCCATAATAACAAGTTGGTATATACTACTATGGCATTAACCTTTGTTTTCTTTTAGTCTTTGACGTCTGTGTCCTTTGAGGAGGAAAAGGATGTTTGCTATCCTGTAATTGTCCACCTCAACCGCTCATTTCCTTGGTATAAATATCGGTTTGAAAAGCACTTTGTATATTATATCTGTGAGTCAAAGGATTTTCACTTCGGAACCAGTGATTTAAAGATTTTCAAGTCCCCCCCCAAAACACAAATATTTCCTACCAATTTACTCTAAACAGATCCTCTTCCTCTTTGCAACATTCTTCCCACTCTTGTCACAACCGGGTAACTCTAACTCATCCTTTAAGATGGAGCTCCACTGGTCATTTCCTGATGGAGGATTTCTCATCCTAGATCTCCAACAGCTAGCTGTGAGCAGCTCAGCCTAATGAGATTATCGTTTCCTGCGTGTCTTGCTCCCTGGGTTAATGAGTTTCTAGGGTCGAGACAGTGTCATTTTGTCTTATTCATCCCTTTACAGTCTAGTATTTGGTGCACCACAGGCTTGGCGTTGCGGGCGTCCGGGTCTCCCTTCGTGTTCCACAGGAGGCAGGCGTTAGCGCGGGTGCTCCATTTCCCGCCAATCGAGCATTTAAAAATAAGCAGCTGCGGACGCTGGGGTAGAGGGTACCTCTCACGACGGCTGCCGGTTATCAACTCCAATCGGTCCACGCAGGTTCACCGGCACCGAGGCACGATTTTGGCGTTTGCTCCATCGAGGGAAACAGTTGCCGTCAACTAACTTGAGTCCCAGAGATCGTTTTTCTAACTCTGGGCCGGAGACGCTGTCCATTATATTCTAACAGGGACAAGACGTCAAGGGGAAAATAAAGGACTGGCAGATTAGGGATAACCGCTCGCCGCAGATGGCGAGCAGACTTATGCGAGAAGGGGGTGGGGGGGGGTCTCCGGGAATGTTTTCTCCTCAGCCGTGCAAGCCCACCCACAGGTTGCAATTTCCAAGGCGGCCCTCGCACTCAACGCCCCGCCCACGTGGGCGGAGTGTCCTAGTCTCGCGAGAACTCCGAGAGCCTTGCCTCTACCGCTTGTGAGCTCTCGCGAGAAGGGGTTGAGGCGCCGGCGTGCGACCTGCCCGGGCGGCTCTGGTAGGCGTCGCCGCTGCTGGAGTGGCCGCCTCCACAGCTGCCTGTGGTGGGATCCGGTTGAAGAGGAAGCGGAGGCGACGCTCACCTCGGCCTTTGCTACGGTCCTCTGTGGACCCTCAAGGGGAAGCACAGGTGAGGAAGATGAATGGACGGGACTCGGGAGCTCCGTGGGGGCGGCGCGGGAGGCTGGGCTTGGCGTGGCAGGGGCGACGCGGAGAGGGGCGGCGGGCGAGTCGGGCGCGTGAGCCGGGCGGCGCTGGCAGCTTCTGGGCGACCGGACTTGGCCAGGGAACCGCGGTGGAGTTCTGGGTTCCGGCTACCAGCTCCGAGGTCGGAGAGGCGGAGGTGGGACTTGGGCATGGGGCTGCTGCTCTTGGGCTGGTTGTGTGGTGGCCTCTCCAGGGATGAAGGCGATCCCGCACCCCGCCTTTCCAGGGCAGGCACCCTGCGCCCCGCCCCTTGCCTGTCACCTGGGGCAGACGCCGCGCCGGCCCGGCGAGGGCGCATCACAATGGCATGGTGGGTTAGGAAGCACTTGGGGGACCGAGTGGTGGGTAGAGGAGTGAAATGCCAGTAATCCACTGCTTGATTTTATGCTACAACAGAATCACCTGTGTACACGCTTTGTCTTTTTGCAAACTTGGGCAGAAAAGGCTCTGATTTCTTCTTCAGCTGCAAGTCTCCTTGACATCCCCTCATCTTTGGGAATGGGGTTAAGAGACGTGAAAGCTTAATAATTTGTTAGCTGGGGCCAATGTGACCAGCTCCAGGCCTAACAGCCTAGTTCTCCTTAGTATTTTAAGACCATGATACAAAGTCTTCACTTTAGATATGCTGAAGTCAGAGTTTTCATGTGTTACTTTGTGCCCTTAGCAAATGAAATTATTTTAAAGGTATGTTTAAGAGTTTTCATGCTTTTTAAACTAACAATATGAACGCTACAGCACAGATTTGAACACCTGGGTTCCTTCTACCCTTCCCTACTTCCCGTTTCCCTTACTCTTACCGCACAAATGTGATCAAAACTTCTAGATACAAAATTTGAATAAAAGAAACTGTAGAAATTGGAATAAAATATACAGCCAGGAATGTAGTCGTAAGGGCTAAAAGAGTTTTTGGAGACCCCATCTAAGTAAAGGAATGTAAATGCAGAAACCAGCAGAAAATACTGTAAGTCTTTGATGGAAGTTTAAGACTGGTAACTTGTGCCAGAAGAGTTGTTTTTGAAGGTGTCAGTGTGTTTCATAGATTTTCCTGATGTTTCTCAGACTTTGTGGCCTGCTCTTTCCCATAAGGAAGAAAAGATTCTGTGTTCAAACAAGAAAGCGTTTGGTGTTGCAGCAGTGTCTTTTTACATTCTTAGACTTTTTTCCCCCAAAAAAAGCCTTTGGATGAGCTCTTTACCTTCTCTGTGTCTGAATTTTGTTTCATCCTTCTGTTAAGTATTGTGAAAAATTCTAATTATTAACTATGAAATTGCAGTCAGCTTTGTGGCTTTTTACATTTAGGTGGCTTACTGAAGTGTGGAAGTGATTAGGAAAATGTGCACCTTTCCAAGAAATAGGTTATGAGTAACAAAATCACATGCCTTCAGGTAGTAGGCAAATAATGAAAATGTCAAACATCTGTTTATGCCTTGTGTGAGAAGAACTTCAGTATTAGGCCCACCTGGTTAATTCTGTATATAGTTGTGGGTCCTGGTCTTCAGCCTTCTCAAGAGAATATAGGAAATCTGTTTTTCTGTCTTTTGATGTTAATTTTTTTTAGGACAGGGACTGGCTGGGCAGGCCTGGGGATCGAACTCCCAGGCCCCTGCATCCGTCTAAGCAGGCACTTTAACCCACTGAGCTATTTGGCCGTCCCAGATTTTTAAAAATATTGAGGCTGAGGCAGGAAGATCTTTGTGAGTTTGAGAGCAGCCTGGGCTACAAAGTGAGCTCAGGGCCACCTGAGCTGTATAATAAGACCCTGTCTCAAAGGAAAAAAAGACCAAAGAATAAAAAATAAAAATATATTATTTTCTTTATTTCTTTTCTTTCTTTCTTTTTGGCGGAACCGGGGATTGAACTCAGGCTCTTGCACTTGCCAGGGAAGCGCTTATTCCACTGAGCCATCTCCCGGGCCCCCAGAATATATTATTGATTGCTCATTAAAACAATGGAAAGGGGGCCGGGGAGATGTCTCAGTAGAATACGTGCTTGCCTGGCAAGCTTAAGGGCCTGAGTTCAATCCCTGGTAGTGAAGAAAGAAAAAAAAAAAAGATTAAAATAACTTCATGTGACCAATCAAACCCATGCTTCTATGTTGCATTTTGCCTTCTAGTATAGTTTGGAATTAATACATTTTATAGCTGGGAAAAAGGAAGTTTAAAACAAGTATGTCAATTAGTTTGCAGTTTCAAACCTTAGGAGAACTTAAAAGGAAACCAGAAATCTAATTAAAATAATGAATAGCTTTAATAGCTTTTAAACACATTGGACATATTAAGCTGGTTACTTCTTGCAGAATGTTCTCCTTATTTACTGTTTTGCTTTCTGTAGTTTGTTACTCATTGACAGCTGTGGTCTGATTTTTTTTTTTTTTTTTTTTTTTTTTTTTTTTTTTTTTTTTTTTTTTTTTTTTTTTTTTTTTTTTTTTTTTTTTTTTTTTTTGCCTTTTTGACCCAGGATCTTGCTATATAGTTTGGGCTAGCCTCAAATTTGCAGGGATTTTCCTGCCCAAACCTCCTGAGTGCTTGGATTACAGGTGTACACCACAATGCCTAAGAGTTTGAAAGTCTTTTAAATGATAAATTCCAGAAATAATTAAAAAGTTTTAACATTATGTGATATGTAAGTTTTAAATTGTGTGAGTAGCATGAGCAATCATGAATTGTTCACTCTCTCTCTCTGGAGGTGTGAATCCTCCCTTCGTTCATTGCAACCACACTGTGTGTGCTACCCTTCTATTGTCAATTAGTAACTCTTTTGACTATCAGACTGTCATGTTATCATAGTGTTCACGAACCCCTATTTTACTTAAAAATGGCCCCAAAGTGCAAGAGTAATGATGCTGACAATTCACATACACCAACAAGAAGCCATAAAGTACTTCAATTAAAAAATTTAATGTTGAGATTGCTAAAATCTTCAATCCATGGCATTTCGAGGGGTACTATAGTCACATAACTTTTATTACAGTGTATTGTCATAACCTATTTTGTGTGAGTTATTGTTAACCTCTTACTATATCTGACTTACAAATTTATTGTACATATGAATGTATAGGAAAAATGTAATATATCTAATGCTTATTTAGCACTGTACAGTTTCCAACATCCACTACGAACTTGGAATATGCACCTTGAGTAAGAGGAAGGACTGCTATATTGACACTGTAAGTGTAGCAGGAAACCTTTATGTTTCTGTAACTCAGGGTTCTGACTAAGTTGATTTATAGGTATCTTATGAGGAAATCAGTTTATTTAGAAGTTCTTTATTATACTTTCAACTAATGTGAGAAATGAAACTGAAAAGACACTTGATTAACAATCCACCTCGGGATTTAGATATTTTTGTTTGCTGTGCCATGCCATTGTTTCCCTAGGCATTGACTTTTATTAGAAGAAATATTGATCTTCTGGCAGGGAAGTGTGATGTGAAGTAGGAAGTCCTGTGTCTTTTCCTTACATTGACCAGTGAAAGATTGATTTAGATTACTATAGCTGATAGGTTTTCTTGTAGGAAGAATATGTACTTTGATTATGCCTTATACAAACCTGAACTTAATGATGTTTGTGGAATTGAACCTTTGGTTTAAAATCCATATATCCTTTAATGAATAGTATTTTAATCATATAGTCTAATTTATACCTATTTAGGCTGTGAGGAATGGGAGTTTTAAAAGTCAAGCCTAATAGGTGAAACCGAGGTGTGTAAAGGGCAAAGTGAGGGTCATCACTGATGATAAGGGTGAGAAGAAACGAAGTGAGGGGGATAGGCTTGCAAAGGACGATGAAATAGTTTAGTATGTTTGTGTTTTACAAAGACTGCTTTTTACAACTAAAGTTATTTGAATTCATGCAAAACTACATATAATACTGTTTTCTATTTTTCTTTTTTTTTTTTTTTAAAGGAATATAAAACTATTTATTGACCACTGCTCACCAATAAAGCAAACAATATACATTAGGATAACATTCTGACTACTACAAAGTTGTTTTCCTGGCTTCTGCTGAAAACAGTAACCCGAATACTGAAGATTGAACCTACATGTAAGGAACAAGTTGGGGTCAAGAAATAACATGCAGGTTAAGAGTTTAGATTACAAGTTTGTCCATTCATTTATTCTAGGGTCCTAAATTAT
>PVKA01045743.1:0-15364 GCA_004027165.1 Ctenomys sociabilis | reverse complement strand
AGACTTCAATGACCACATAGGAAATATAAAGTTCATGTGTTGGTATATAAGTTTTGATCTACCTAGGTCTTAACCATCCAGCAGAAAAGTATAAAAGTATAAAAATGAAGTATACATCGTGAGCCCATAATATTAAGCTGAGCTGTAAATGGATATGGTCGACAATTTCTTTGAATAACTCCCTATGGTTGCAGAATGCCTTCTCTTCCTTTTTGACCTAATTCCCTTTACCTTTTGAAAAATCTCTTCCCATTTTGTGATCCTTATTGTGTATTTTGGACCTTATTTACTCTTTCAGTTTCTCATACCAGGGGACAATACAGTATTTTATACACGTGAGTCTGATTTATTTTACTTATGAATGTGGTCTCAAGATGCATCCATTTACCTACAAAAGCCTCAAGTTTGTCCTTCTTTATGGCTGAGTAGTATTCCATTGCATAAAAAGACCACATCATTTTTTATGTATTCCTTGGTTGATGGGCACTGGGGTTATTTCCAAAATTTAGCTATTACAAATTATGCTGCTATAAACATGGGTGTACATATGTCACTGTGGTATGATGTTTCTAATTCTTCTGGGAAGATACCCTGAAGGAGAACAGCTTATCAAATGAGACCTTGAATCCTAATTTTTTGAGGAATTTACATACTGATTTTCACAGTGGTTGCACCAGTCTGCAACTTTCTGTATTTACATCAAGAAAGAGTTTCCTTAAAATTTTGTTGCTTCCGTTGTGCTACTCAGGGCTAAGAAAACGGAATTTCTGAAATAAGGCATCTCAATCATTCAGTTGTACTGATACACTTCAGTCTGCACACCTCCTATGATGTTAGGTGAACTAAAACAGTGTTTTTACTCACCTATCTCTTTCCTTCTTTATTTCTCTCATTCACTTACAGAAATAAGGAATTAACCTTTTGAACACTAAGAAAGCAAAAGAGACTCTGACAGCAGTACTGTACTTCATTTAAAATACAAAGTATTGAACTTTTATTTGTACGAGTAGAACAAGGCCATATCAATGACAGAAAATTTTAAATCAAAGTAGAAAAATACAGAATTACCCGTGGTTTTTCCACTCATCATCATTCATGATTTAGTAACTCTATTAAGAGTTCTTTCTACTGTATTATATAATTTTGTATCCTACTTTTCCCATTTGTGAATATAATGATATTTTTTCAAATCATTACAAATTCTGCATTTTTAAATAATTGCATACTGGGGCTGGGGAGCTAGCTCAGTAGAATAAGCACTTGTTTGGCAAGTGCAAGGGTGTTAGTTCAATCCCCAGTTCAGCCTAAGTAAATAAATAATTGCATACTATTCCACACGTGTATATGCCAAAATTTACAATCATTCCCCCATAGATGAACACTTTAATCTGTAAGTCATTAAACATTAAACATTAGACTTGTATATAAATTACATAAAGCATTCAAGCCACAGATGAACAAAATTGTAATACTTGGAAGCCAAACAGAAGCAAAGAGAAGTAGAAGCCAAGACCATCTTGATGGCTACATGGCTCTTCAGAACAGATGCAAATGAAAGACTCAGTGAAAGATCTTGGGAGTGCTTTCACTGAGACCTGGAAATCAGAAAAACAGCCAGCGGCAAGCAAGTTAAAACAAATGCTATTCCTAGGAGAAGCCCCTCTAACTCCATGGCCAAGAAAACAATACTAATCCAGCAAAATAAAATCTTCTACAATAGTAGAAAAATATCTCGTGAACAGTTGAAGGAAAGGCCAAGTGGTAGGCTAGAAGTTTCACTGTCTCAGTGGTAATGGATTAAGGGCACCATGCTCTGCAGAAAGCTATGTAAGAAAGGAGCTCAACTCGTTTTCAGTCATGGAGTATCCACAAGAAAATTTTTGTGACTGCTTACTAAAGTGTCCAGTATAGGGCCAGCCAAATAACTCAGCGGATTAAAGCATCTGTAAGCAGGCACAGGAGCTGGGGATTGGACCCCAGGACTGCTGTGATAGCAAGTGAGACTGGGCGTGGTGGTGCACGCCTGTAATCCCAACACTTGGGAGGCTGTAACAGGAGAATCACTAGAAATCCTATCTAGTAGTGAGATCCTGAACACTGTGTAGATTCTTCCCTAAAATACAGAAATAAATAAATAAATAAATAAAATAAAGTGTCTAGTATATCACATTCATTCATATTATTTTCAGGAAGTGCATAATAAATCTCAAAACTAGTTTCTTTTCAAAACTACTTTCCTTCCACCAAGTAGCACTAGAGTTGAGGTGATACCAAAGGAATTCTTGTTCATTTAGAAAGCCATCTTTGCGGAGTTCCATGTATAAAGTTTTCACAACCATCCTAGAGATATATAGAAAATATAGAATAATTTTACTAGAAAATATTACAGTGTTTTGTAGACAAATGTATCAATGATAGTAAATAATTTTATCTCCATTGAAGACTTAGAGAAGTACTGTGGTATGGCTAAATGACAAGTGGCTTGAAATTTTAAGACAAAAGAGAAGATTTTCAAAGTTTCAGAGTTAAAATAACTGACCAAACACGTATTTAATAGGAAGAAAAATAAACTGTATAAATCAAAGTTACTGAATCTATAGTTCCTATAGATTGCAGAAAAATTAAGAAGTATTTCAAAGAAATCCATTTTGATAGTAGTTTATTAGACATTGAGTTGATTATTTCATTATTGTTCATTTCAAAGTATTTAAAATATGACAGAGGATTTTCTTTCTAGTTCTGAAAGAGATGGCCTACAGTCTAGACGGTCTCTTAGGAGCCCTTCCTGTGTACTCAGCCTGGATTTCATCCATTACTCATCTCCTACGAGGTAATCCAAACAGATCAAGAAATAAAGCTTTTTTCCCCTCCCCTCTTCTTTTTTGGCTTTAAGAACTATTTTTAAGTTAATATTTCCTGTTCTCTCCTAAGAACCCTGGAACCTTTACAAACAGTTGTTAAATAGCTATAATTCCTTCCTGTAATCATTCACCACAACTCCTTGGATAAATAACACCCATTTTAAGGTACCACAGTATCAGACGGTATAACAAAAGAAAAACAGGCTTATAGCAGTTGCTAAACAAAAGCTTCCAATTCAAGAAAATCCTTCAAAAGAGAAGGGCTTGAGGGTTGAGTTTTCGGAGGTCTTTTTGTTTGGTTGGTTTGGTTGGGGAATTGTTTGTTTGTTGTTTTTTGCTTTAAGCAAGGATTGTGAGACTTCATAAACTCAGGATATCAAAACTTCATTTTATTAGACTATATATAGTTAAATACAGAACTAATTTTTCACATTTTTCTTTGGTGTCAAACTATAACTATGTTAAACAAATTTTTGTTAGTTGCATGTTTATTTTGCCATTTTATACCTATTTGCTGGCATCAAATGCAGCCATGTTTCATGACTGACTTGGACACTGTTGTACAGCTTTATTTAAAGGGAAATTCACAAAATTTTAGTGTAAAAAAGATGGGTTTCACAACACACACTTCACATGTCAAGTTTAGACAATGGGGAGAATTTTCATCATCTACCATCTTTCAAAGGGAAATCTTTACAATGTGGCTATCCAATGACTTGCAAAATAGCATTATAAAGGGTTTTTTTTTTTTTTTTTTTTTAGTTAAAAAATACATTAAACCAAGTAATAGCCAAAGAAAAGAAGTTAAAGCCCGTGAGGTTCTTATCATTTGATTTGAAACCAGTGCTTTACTAATGAGCATTAACAGCCCCAAGAACACAGTTCATGTCTTCACTATTAAATGGCTCTTTTGGCTTTGCATATTATTGGTAATACTTAAAATAAAAATTTTCTTAAAGTTTAAAGATTCTTACTTCCAATTGCTATCTCCAAGTTGGACATCATGCAAGTATCTAAGACCAGAACATAAATGATAATGTCTGGAAAATAAACAAAAAAATTGCTCATTTTCCCAATTAAACAACAACAAAAAAAGTATCCAAACTAGAGTCATAGCACCTGTAGTTTAGACAATTCTCTTAGTTAATATAATCCTCTAAACCATCAATTAAGCATTTATATATGTTTAATTTTTGTGCTTAATTTTATTTTTACTTATTTGTGCAGATTTTTAAAGATAAAAGCTCACTATAGATACCGTAGAAAATGACTGATCTACTCTCAAGGAAGTATGGCAGAGAGCGTATTGCCAGATGCATTAGCCATCTTGGTAAGAGCTTCTCAAGCTTCAGTATATGTCAGACTCACAGAGGTTGAATGGAAGCATCAATAATAGTGCACTTCACAGGTGACTCAGGTGCGCATCCAAGCTGTAAAACAACAGGCTTAAATCACACATTCAGCATCTCTTGGATTTTGTCCAAGGATTCAATTTTTCATGTTGCCTACCTTATCAGCTCTGGATTGATACATGATTGTCCTTAATTTCTAGGAATGCTGATACATTTGTTCTTTCTGTACAGGATTCATCTCTGGTCTTTAAGAGTTCACTGCATCTGGCCACTTCTCCTCAATGCTAGAAATAGGAAAGAGAGAACAGGTCAATTCCACCAAAAGAAACTCCAGGGCTCAGTGAAAGGTGAGTTCAACTTGTTTATCCCAATTTTTTTTTTTTTTTTTTTTTTTTTGGAAAAAAAAAAATAGCTCTAGATTTCAAGAAACTGCCATAACAGCCACATTTAGAGTAAGCACGCAATCCTGCCACCTCTTTGGAAGCCCCCGTCTCTTCAGCAAACACCATGGGTAATCTGTTGACAATTTCCTGTTAGCCAGACTGGCGCTAACTCACAACTGCGGCAACCACATCCTCCTTGTGAGGTTTTGCCTGGAACCCTTTGCCACAGCAAAATTCATTCTTGAAGAGCTCCTCCTAACACGTGCCTTATTCCTGCTGCATCTCATGAGCCTGAGGAACACAACAGGTGCTCAGTGACAAATATTTATTGCACAAATTACTGGGTGTTGGTCACAAAGAGTGTGCAATATTTATAGCCACAGAGAACATAATAAATTTAGTGCACAGTCTTTTGTAAATCATCAAGGAAACTTGGTGCACAAAGTTTACTTTATTTTACAGACATATTCATCTGTGAATGTGTTTCGAACATGGAATTATTCAGAGGCTTTTCTCTTGTTTCATAATATAGTTATGAATCAAACATTATTCAGGGGTCTCTTTTCTGCACTGTAATATAATTAGGATGGATATTTCAGTGTTAGCATAGAAATTTAAGTCATAACACACCAAGATGACTTTAAACTTCAACCTAGTGCTTTTTGAAGCAGTATATTAGTCACAAAAGACTCCTTTCTATCCTTAAATACACAAGGAGAGCCCTGATGTGTTGCCCTTTATACTGTCTTTTGGCTCTGAAATAGTAGCTTTTCTAGGATGGGTATTTCAGTTTTCAATTGGTACAACAAATAGCATTCCTACCCTACTTATACTAGAAGAAAAGAGTGTTTTCTACTTAAAGAGAGCTTAGAGTACATAAATGAAACCACAAGTATTATTTAATAAAGAAAGCTAGCCTCTCTTCAATAGAGATGATCTCTAAATTTCATTGGTCAGTCCAATTTTGTAAACAATTATAATCTAAAGCATTGGGAAGCTTGTAAGTAAATGTGTCTGTCTGACACTGTTTTCTGTAATGAAAAATATAAACACATTTACTGGCAAGAAGCTAGCCTTTACCTTACAAAAATGATCTCCTGTTTCACAAACTTTCAGTCTTCTTGGATACTTTTCATGTTTTCAAATGACAGATTTAGACATATATCTACTAGAAAGATAATATAGAAAAGCATCAACCAAATGAAACATTGCCCAGGTAAATTCTTCCATTCAATAAACATTTTCAAATGGTCTCTAAGCCAAATATTAAGCAAGAAAAGGAAAAAAAAACTATATATATATAATTGGTGTTAAGAAAAATTCAAATTGACATAGGGATACTTAAAATGAGATCCAAAAGATCTTCTTGAGGATATGGTATTTAGGCCCAGACAGTGAGTGACAATGTGCCAAGCAAAGTCATTGAGAGGCAACAGACACACTGTGGTATAAAAAGCATTAGGTAAGACCAAGGTGCAAAACTGATCAGGTGACAACGTGGGAGAGGACCCTGGGGGAATCTCCTGGACAGATCTCCACTTCTGAAAGACCCAAGGGAACTGTTGGAGATTACCCTCAGAACAGCAGAAAGCCACTGAAGAGAGCAAACAAGTTTGAACATTAATGATTTCATGAACACACATATCAGCCAAACAACACTCAGACAGTTCTTACTGCAGTCAACTTTTTCTAAACCCTGGGGTTTATCCTGAAAGAACAGAGCCAGAGATATCAGCATAGGCACAAAGGTCGTTTTAGGCATGGACCCAAGAACTAGAGTGGGGAGGAATGAGACACAAAAGAAAGAAAAGTCAACTGAAATGTACACGGCCGAGAGGGTTTCCACTGTGAGCACCAGGCCTCCACCTCACTAAGAACATTCCAAGGAGCCACTAGAAGGTGCTTCAGAACTTTTCAGGCAAAGAAAGGAAAGGGACGCTACCAGCCACCTCCCACTGTCAGTAGTCCTGCTGGTAAGCTCCGTGAAGCATCCAGGTCAGCACACACATCCAAGTAGTTTAAAGAGTCCCTGTACTTGTGCCAAGGCCAGCAGTAGGAAGTGACAGGCCGGAACCGGGAGCAACGAGAGCAGCAGGAGCAAGTGTCCTAAGGCTCAGGACTCCTCCGCAGCTGTTTGCAAGCGTGAGAAAAGCGAACTGAGAAGATGTCAGGCAGGACACGGATGTATCAGCTATGCCATCCCCTTTCCAAATCACTTGGGAGCCTGCTGTGGATCTGAAGTTATTCATCCACTAAGGGCAAAATAAAACATTTGCAGATGTTGGAAAACAGGACTGGTCCTATGGTTTAGGCCCCTTTCATAATTAATGCTTCTAAATTTTATTAACACCATGGGAGATCCTACAGGATACACTGCCATATGTAATGCTTCCAGCAGGCCTATGATGGCATACCGTCAATATAATCATTTTTGTTGCCTGTTACTATAAATTAAACTCTCATAAACTCAACATCTCAGATGACAATCGACCTCTGTAGCTCACTGAATTCCTGCAGGTGAGGAACTAGGGAGCATTGGTTGCTTCTAGCTTATAGTATCTCATGACAATGACATTGTAATCAAGACATCCGCCTCAGTTGTAGACATCTCAAAACTCCAGTGGGACCAAAGATAGAACTTCCAAGATGGCCCACTTACGTGATACTCCATATTGGCAGGAAACCTTAATTCTAGCTGCAATGGTTGATGGATTGTATCAACTTGAATAAGAGAAATTCAACTAAGAGACTCAGAATTCCACATCCTAGGGGTGGAAAGCCCAGCCGAGGATGGATTGATGCCTGGATGGCATAAAGGGGAAATGAAGGATGGACCTGCTTCTGTTTCTCTGGAGGAGCTCAAGCCTTCACCTTTACCTTGGCGTCATCTCCTGGCTTCCAACATAGACTCTTCAGCCTTCCATCAGCTTCCTAATGGACTCTCCTGGGACACTGCAGTAAGATCCAGACCTTTGACTGAATCCTTGGGATCATCAGTACACAGAAAGACTCTCTGTGTTCTTTTTGCATCCAACTCCATGGTGGCCTTTGTAAGCCAATCTTGTAGGTTCTTCTATTTTGCATTTCGTATATCTATTTCTCTAGTGAACACTGAGAAAATACACCAGTCAAGTGTGCTTTTCCTCTGGCTGCTTATTCTCCTTACAAAATGCATGGCTGTTGGTTTTCCCTACACTGAGAAATCCAAGAGAAAGGACAAATCAGAGCTACGAAGTGTGGTGCGTAACCTCTGCACTCGCACACCATCATTTCCTTGATTCCTCATCAGTTCTCACAAGTCAGCTGTATGCAACATGGGAATTGAATGGCCATCCACATGAATGTCATGGATCAGGGCCCAAAGGCCACCTTGGCCACCATGATCACCATTTTACAGCTGAGGACAGCAGGGTGCAGAGAGGTAAAGTCACTTTCATTAGGTGACACAATAATTTATGAGCCTAGGATTTGAATCTGGTTCTCTCTTGAGTTCTAAGCACATAATCATTGTATTTACTGTCTCTTTAAATAACTTAACATGCAAACCCAAAGACATTTATGCACATCGGGAAATGCTTAATCTAAAAAATGCCAGGAGAAAAACAAACCTGGAGCCTACCAAAAGGCTTAATTCAGTGCAAATTTCTGACTCTGACTTCCTTCATCTACAGAGAAGTTGTCAGATTTATAAACACAGGTGTATTTGTGCCAAAGTTAATCAAATATTACATGGCATAAGAAAAGTCTTAGTTTTTTCATAGTGTAAAATAAACTGACTTCAAAGCAACCCAGATGGCTTCAATACCACCCTTTTAAAAAGCAAGAGATTATGGATGTGATAAAGAAACATGAATAACCATTCCATCCTTTCTAGTAGATGAGAGCAGACACTGCTTTTTTCTACTTATTTACAAGACTCTAAAACCAAAGATCTGGTGACTAAATGTTGCTATAAATCATCCCCAATGAAAAAAAAAAAAATCAGCATGTGGGGACGGGGAGATGGCTCAGTGGAATAAGTGCTTCCCTGGCAAGCTCAAGGTCCTGAGTTCAATTCCTGGTTCTGCAAAAAAAAAAAAAAAAATCATCCCCAATGCCAAACTCAAGTATTTGGATGGGGGTAGGGTAGGTGTTTAGCCTTGCTGGGCTGCGCACCTAAAGCCCTGAGCAAAGAAAGGTAAGTGGAAGGATTTTCTCCACCTGTATTTGTATGGTAACACCTCATGGTCCCATCCCTGGAGTAAGAAATGTAAGAGAATGAGCAAATGTATCATCCTTTGGGTTAGTCACTATCAAACATGTCACTATTTAAGTAGTGGGGAGAGTCTAGAGATAAGATTCTTAGGATGAAAACAGAAAGCTCTTTTTTCATGTGCTCCTGCTGATCACACCTAGTCCTAACTTAGTTCATTCCATGGCACCTCCAGACCACCTGCTAATAGAGGGAGCCATTGGAGTTCTCACTAAGGAAGACGTCAGCCCAGGGTTCCTTCCTCTGCTGCTTGTCCAGAACAATATCCCATTGTTCAATGAAATAAAAACGTTTGGGCTTCAAGCATTGTTTCCTTTGAACTATAGTCATTTCAAAAGCTTTTGCTCTTTCAATTTCTTTCTTTCTTTTTTTTTTTTTTTTTTTTTTTTTGAAATCAAACAAAACACAGGCATCTCACGGGCTGACAGCCACAGAGTAAATTAAAGCCATTCCCCACTCAATGGTTTCCAGCAGTGTTCATATCTGCAGACCAGGCCTACAAATGCAATCGTTTTCATTCATTTCAACTAGTGTTACAAAGCATTGGGAATGGAACAAATTAGCCAGCATATCATTCCCTCTATTTCATGAAAAGCAAAGCATTATTTTTCTGAGACTGAACTTCATGGGCTACACACCATTTCTTACAGAAACATAACTTGACAGATATGTTAAGAGATATGCAACAGCATTCAATAAAATTTCAAAGGGTACAAGAATATTGAACAAAAACAGGCAGGAGATCCAACTCAGAAAAGCACCTTGAACTTTACAGCTTTCATCTTAAAATGAGGTCTTGGAATATCATTGAAACAGTTCCAGTACTTTTTTTTTCTCAAGAAATGGAACCTATAAAATGTAACAGTTAACATACAGGAGTCTCATTCTCTTTTACTCTTCCATCTCTTGGTCCCATTTCAGACACACTGATGCCAACTCTCAGAGATACACTGTGACAAAGGATGCCTACTATACTGCACAAAAAAATGAGCAGAGCCTCAGAGTCAATAACTCAACAATCATCAAAACAAAAACAAGTGTTTTAACCTGAGCTGTTTGACAAGACTTCTGAAGAATGATGTTGAGAGCGCTTCAAACAGTCCTCAGACTTGACAGCCGACTGACACCCGACAGAGCCAGGAACAGCTCTCTTCCAGGTGCAAAGAGCGTGGACACCTTGTGACACAGTGATGCATACACCCTAGGGCTTCCACTTGCACAGCTTCCCTCCAGAAATAACAATCTTTCTTGATTTTATGTTTGTAACTCTGAGGATTTTTTTCTTACAGAATGTGCATGCACGTGTACACACACACACACACACACACACCTTACAAAAAACCATTTAAGACTTAGAATTTTGAATTTGGTACCATTTCTGTGACATATCTTTATAGAAGTGTCCTTTCACTTTTTCTATAAATATAAGCCAAAGCAAAGAGAAATAAAATACAAGTCCATAACCCATCGGCTACAGCTGATGTAGATGGGGTATTCAAAGGGCTGCCAGGAAGCTTCACACACAGTCCAGACTCCTTCCCAGGTTCTGCAAGCACCTTCTGTGGTCTGACTGTTCTTTGACTCCAGGCCATTCTGCAGTGCTTATCTTCCTTCACTCAGGTCCACCAGCCATTGTCTGTGCTACTGAATTCTCTTTCCCCTTTCACATTGCTGTCACCATCCTGCACGCAGCACACTCGGGCCTTTCATGATGATTCTAAATAGGTAACCACGCTCTCTGCCACCTCAATCCCATTCCTGGGGCTATCACATGCCGTGTTCCTTTCTTTTGTAGCTTTTGATTCAAGGTGAATGTGTGTGTGTGTGTGTGTGTGTGTGTGTGTGTGTCTGTCTGTCTGTCTGTCTGTCTGTCCGTCTGTCTGTGTTCATGTGTGTGCATTTCTCTTTTGTATCAACTTGTTTAATAAGTTGATTTCAGTGCAATCGCAGCTCCCTCAGTGCAGCGGTGATGTTTGTTCTGTTCACTGCTGGGGATCTAGCACTTGGTCACTACATGGAATATAGTATATGCTCCTAAAAATGTGTACAAAATATGGTGAACAAGTCATACAGCACAATTAACTTTCACATCAGTTAAACAACCCTTTAAAGCACAGACCTTAGTAACATTTTTGACATACATCTTACCATGTCTTTCAGGTTGACTAGTTGAATACAATACAACCTGTTCCCCACAACACTGAGGCAAGAATAATAAGAGTAAATGTCATCTCTTAGATAAGCCATGAAATGCTATCCTTAGAGAAAATTACTAAGTAATTTGGGATTGTGCTCATGTGCCTGAGATTTGCTCTTTAAATTTTTAGTCTCTGTGTATTTTTGTTTTGTTTTGTGGCGCTGTCATCATAAAGCCATAAAGCCATATCTTGTGCTCTTTGGGAAACTTCCTTAAGCATCTCACAACCTTACCTTGTGCTAGTAGAATGTGCTTAAGGGTTCAAAATTAGATAACAATCATAAGTAATGTGGGCAAAGTCACAGTAAACAGGCTCCCCAAATGCCTGTGGAATCATACAATCAGAAAAATGACACCTACAGTAACCACTAGAGACAATCTTTGCTTACTGTGCTCTTGCTGGAAGATTTAGCCGGGCAAAACAACCTTGAGCAAGTAAAGACTGTTAAATGACTCCTTTGCTAAGACAGTAGCAAACCCACATGACTTCACTTTGAATCTAAAAGGGGAGAGACAAATGCAAGCTCAGATACTAATGTAAATGCTACATGGGCAACTATATTTGAATTCTTTTGCAAAAAAAAGGGAAATAAAAACAATTTGCATCATAGGTAAAAAATGGAATTAATAACTCCCAATTCAGAAGCATATCATATAGGTAATGGCAAGCATCAAGTGGAGGAAGGTAGCTTCATGCAAGGCTGTTTCTCACAAGTGAGGTAATGATCCCGTGTTAGTCAGTAATAAAACTGACGATTTATTCTTTCATGAAGATTCTTTTCTAAGTATGAAAGGAGGAAGAGGTGAACTGGAGTGCAGATGCAAATGGAGATGTGGAATCCACAGCCATTTGTATTCTCTGGATGAATCACTGTGGCTTTTCTAGATGACTGGTCATCAAATGTGAGAAAAAGATGCATTAAAAGAGCATCTGAGCTCTGTAACTCTGTGAGGAACTTTCTTCTTCTGTTTGAGCTATTTTATCCCATAGACTAATACTACAGAGATTAATAAAGTGAAAGCACTCCAATATTTGGATCTTCAGTCTGCCTAGGGTGCATTAGCATAATTTTCTAAACTGATAATTCATCTGGTACAATAAAAGGCATATCAGTGCTGTTAAAAATGTTCGGACTGCACTTCACATAATTTCCAAAATGATGGAAGTAGTTTGTAATAAATAATTGTATACAATAAGAAAGTTAAAGATGGAAAAAGTAAATATTCTAAAGAGTGAAAGATAACTGTACCTAAGCTAACACTAGGAATGAGTGATGAAATTAGGTTTAACTCTGGACTTTCTAGAAGCCAAAGTAAGCCAAAGCTAGTAATGAATTATGCATTTATCTAAAAAAAGATATATTACATATTTAGGAGTTACACACCTTCTAAAAAGAAGTATTTACTCTATGGATCCTCTGACAAATGACTTCAGACAACATAATAGTAGTTACTTTGCAGGTTTTGTTTATGTATTTAATAATATATACCAACATATTAGTATAATATGTATACTAATATTATACTATTATGTATAATATTAGTATACATAATATTATGTATTATGTATACTAATATATAATATTAGTATACATAATATTATGTATATTATGTATATACATAATATACAAATTATGTATAATTTTCTACACATAAGTATGCCTAGTACAAGCATGCTTGTATATATACACATGTATGTTTATGAGTTGTAGCATGGAGTATATTTATGCATTCCTACACATACACACATCTTCATGTTCATATAAACATAAACATATGAAGTAACACAGAAGACTTCTCCAAAGGGATATAATAATGGAATACTATAGATTATTGGCAATTATAGCCACAATTGTTCCCATTCCTCTATACTAACATTTTGCATAAAACTGTCGTTCTCTCCTTAAGGGTGGAGTATATTTCTCATTCTTTAGAGTTTGGGTTGGCACTGGGGAGATAGCTTGGCCATCTAAGCACCTGCTTAGCAAGGACAAGGATCCAGGTTCAATCCCTGGTACCACATGCTGTACTCGCCCTGGAATCCCAGGTCCACTCCACAGGCCACTGAAACCAGGAATAGTGCATGCCTGTAATCCCAGCACTGGGGAGGCTGAGACAGTAGTATCACTATGAGTTTGAGCTGAATAGCTGTATCCGATAGTTTGGGTTGGCCCTGTACCAGTTTTAACCACAAAGATAGTGTCTACAGCTTCCTATATGGATTTCATGGGGCCTTCAGCTCTCTCCTACAGTCTGTGACAGGAAGAAAATCAAGATAGTTCTCATAAGGACAAGAAGTCAACCCAAGGAAGGGGCCCATGGACACTCAGCATGGACTGCCAGATCCACTGTGGTAGAGCCACCAGGCCACTACATCTCCACGGGAGATCCTAGAAAGGCCCCAGGATAAGCAACCCACACTGGTAGGAATTAGAAGCATGGATTGCATAAAAGCCTATGTAAAGTCACTTTGGAGTGGTCTTTATTTGACAAAATAACCACTTAGGGATTTTTTTGTCTTTTTGTCCTTTTGACACAGGGTCTCACTATGCAGTTCAGGCTGGTCTTGAGCTCACTACGTAGCCCAGGCTGGCCTCGATCCTCCTGCCTCACCCTCCCAAGTGCTGGGATTATAGTCATGTACCACCATAGATGACCACTTTGGGACATTTTAAAACATAGTTAATATAAGATTTAGGGTACATAACTTTCTCTTTTAATAACAGAAAAAGTGAGAGAATTATGGAGGTTCACATTACATTTCTCAAATTCTTTTCAAAAGTTCTGAAAAAGGGTTAGAACTTTCACTTAGTTCCATTTTTCACCCCTCAAGTACAGGAGGCCTAATCTTTCTTTCCTCCCATATTTGCTCTTAACCTGATTTCCTAAAGGATCAAAGTTGTGGATCAAGACAAAATTCCTGGCCGCAGCCCAGTGCTCACAAATTTCTGCGTCTGATATTGTTACTGTCTGTCTCATTTGTTGGCCTGGGATTTTCAGAACAGCTCTGGCCTAAATGTTTTGGTCAAGTTATATATGGTTAGGACAATTTTGATTGGGGGTTGAACAATATGGATGCTATACCTATATATTTTGGGTGCCAAAAGTACAGTTAGCAAAATATAGATGTGTATTCCCATCATATGGATAAGATTTTGCCTCGGTTTTTCAAAAACTGAGGTTATTTTTGAATGTACATAGATCTAAAACCAAGGTACATGAAGGTACATGGCCATCACAGAAGTGGCAGGTAAGATCGACACAGAGGGGCTGGGTGTGTACCTCAGCAGTAGCACAAATAGTTACCATGTGCAAGGACCTGGGCTCATTTCCTAGCGTGAAAAAGAAATTTCATGTGGCAAGAGTAAAAATGGGGAGAGCAAAAATGAATCTGTTCTAATAGTCCAAACCAGAAAGAATACTGGAGCACTGGCCATAGAACTGAAGAAAAGAATAAATTAAAGTGTGTTTTGGGGAGAGAAGCAGAAATTATAAAACTTACTAAGGAAGGAAACAAGAATGATACTTATTCTGTGAACAATTAAGTGAGTAAGAAGAGCATAAATTGGGGGTGTGCTTGCATGCACAAGTGTGCATGTTCAAACAGGTTATATTTGAGATGCTTGTGAAACATTTCATTACACATGGCAAGCAAATAGGTCTGGAAAACAGATGGAAATCGTCAAATAAAAAAATAAAGTATAATGATCAAAGAAGTTAGGAGAAAAGAGTGAAATTAGAAAGGAAATCAAGTCAGTCAGAGCCTGGCATGTTGCGTGGTAAGAGGGTTGGATTAAATCTGGTGGCCTGGTAAACCACAGAAAGATTATGAGTTAGGATTAAAATAATCCAATCTGTGTTATAAATGATTGCTTTGGTTACTGTGAGGAGCAAATTCTGGGAAAGTGTTATCAGACATAGGGTGACCAGTTGGTATCAACTAGGGACGACAGTGGCTTCAATGATTGGTGAGTAGTGGAGATGAGAACCAGTTGCTGGAATACGGTCATGACTCGAGGGAAGATCCAGCAGGGTTTTCTCACCCATAGATGTTCTGTAGAGAAAGTCTTAGAGTAGCCAGGCATGTGGCACGTGCCTGTAAGCCCAGTACTGTGAAAAGCTGAGGCAGAAGTTTTGAAAGATAGAGCCCAGCCTGGACTATATAACAAGACCAATATAATAGGGGGGTGGAGGTCTGGAATGCAACTCACTGTGAAGGCACTGGTTTCAATCTCAGGCACTAAAGAAAAATATTAAAAGGGAGGATAAAAGGGAGAGAGAAAGGCAGGAGAAAAGAAAGGGAGGGAAGGAAGAAGGAA
>PVKA01045742.1:0-15371 GCA_004027165.1 Ctenomys sociabilis | reverse complement strand
TAATATCATGTATGCACCTTCTATGGTACCAAAACATTATGAAAACAGTTTGCAATGTATTAATTTATCAAATCCATCTTGTCACAGTATCTTAAAACTATCTCATTGATATTTGTACTTCAATAAAACAAAAATTAAAAAAAAAATAGAGTATATAAAGATCTAAAAGAAAAAGGCACAGCCAAATAGCTCAGTGGACTAAAGTGCCCACTTAGGCAAGCTGTAGGAGACCAGGGTTTGAGCCCCACACCATACTGGCTCCACCCCAGGGGCATGCTGATTCATCAAATGAGCCTGGGCATGGTGGCACAAGCTTGTAATCCCAGTACTTGAGAAGCTGAGAACAGGAGTATCACTATGAGTCTGATCTGTGCAGTGAGACCCTGTAGACCCTGTACTAAATGCATTTAAAAAACACTAAAAAAATGTAAAAATAAATTAGGCCCCTAAAACCCAATCCGAAAAGGGTCTCTGAGATTAATGCACACTTCTCAAAGGAAGAAATACAAATAGCAAATAATTTATGAAAAATGTTTGACATCATTGATCATTCAAGAAATGCAAATTTAAACAACACTGAGAAAAATCAAATAACAACAAATGCTAGAAAGGCTGTAAGGAAAAAGGAACTTTCCTTCATTGTTGGTAGGAGTGTAGACTGGTGCAACCACTGTGGAAATCAGTATGGAGCTTCCTCAAAAAACTAGGATTATAAATCCCATTCGAGCCAGGTTTGTTGGCCCACACTGTAATCCTAGCACTCAGGAGGCTGAGGAAGAAGGATCACCGTGAGTGCAAGACCAGCTTGGTCTACAAAGTGAGCTGAATGCCAAACTGAACTGCACAGTGAGACATTGTCTCAAAAACAAAAAAGTCCCATTTGACCCAGCTATTCCCCTTCTCGGTGTTTTTCAGAAGAATTGAAAGCATTGTACCACAGCAACATATGCACACTCGTGTTTAGAGCAGCACAATTTGTCATAGCTAAATCTTGGAAATGACCCAAATGTCCATCAGCTGAGGAATGGACAAAAACAAATGTGGAATTTTTATACAATGGAGAGTATTACTTGGCTATAAAGAAAAATAAGGGCCAGGGAGATAGCTCAGTAGAGTAAGTGCTTCTATGGCAAGCATAAAGGCCTGAGTTCAATCCCTGGTTCTGAAAAAAAAAAAAAAAGAAAGAAAGAAAGATAAACTTGAGGCTTTTATATGTAAATGCATACAACTATAGGCAATATTCATAAGTGAAATAAATCAGACCCACTTGTATAAACATCATATTGTCTTGCTAGTGAAAGAACCTGAAAGAATAAATAAAATCTGAAAGGTACAATAAATATAGTGAAAGGGAAAGAAACTGAGCAAAAAGAAAAAATAATTGAGACAAGGGAAAGGAGAAAAAGGTAGGGGAAAATAACCATGTGTGTATATTGTGATGGTTTGTGTCTAGCTGTTCCCCCAAAGCCTCATACAGTCATGGGGCAGATATCTAGAGTTTGTGACTAACTCACTTTTTTAATTAATTTTATTGAGAAAACAATAGCAATGAGACAGTTTCAAGACAGGTTAATAGGACAGTTACAATAATTAATACATTGCATATTGTTGTCTTTGTAATGGTTATTCATAATAAAAGATATAGATCTGATATCCTGTCCGAACACTATCTGTACAAATCTTTCTTCTCATTGAATTAAGAGAAAGTGGCTGTATTATCTATCCTAATATTTTTTATATACAGACACAAAATGGTGCTTCATTTCTATCCCTTTTTTTGTTTAGTTTTGTCAGAGATGGGTATTTCCATTACCATTTAAATATTGTAGGTGTGTGAATTCAGCAAAATAATCCAACATAGTCCAGTAGTCCATATTAGTAATGGGTTATCCATAGGACATTGCCAAATGTCAGAAGTTGTTGACTTTAGCATTTTACAGCTCAGCATATTAATCTAGCTTTACTTTTTATACCTCATTTTTATACTTTTCTGCTGGAGGGTTAAGACCAAAGTAAAGCAAGACCTATATAACAAGAAATGTAACTTTTTTATCTAAATCCTGAGAGGATGTGATTAACTCATGATCCACAGGGACTATGTGTGTGTGTGTGTGCTACACCTGCGGTAATTTGCATTACAGTGTAAGGAGGGAAGGGAGGCTAGCTGGCTGAGCTGCTGCTACTGCTCCATTGCTCTCTGCTCTTTCCCTCAGCCAGGAAAGGCTGCTCTCTGCAATGCGCCACTCTGCCTTGAGTACGGACTGAAATATGGACTGAAACATCCAGTAACTGTAAACTAAATAAACCTTTTCCCCCTAATTTTGAGTGTTGGGTATTTGTCCCAGCAACAAGAGAAGAGTAATTGAGATATATACACAGGATAGCTGAGATGATTGTACTACTAATTTCTATCAGCTTTGTGAAGGTAGCAATTAAGATTTAAATTTTTTACCTTGGCCAATTTTACAGGCTTATATCTGGGAATCTGAACAACTATACTGAACAACAATGTGCAACATAGCAACCACTATTGAATAGCTATCATCTTGGGGCTTTTTTGAAATTGTGTATCATTTCTAACGTCTTAGCTATTATTTTTCCGTTCTCTTTAAAATAAAATATAGATAAGATATTAGCCATAGCCAAGGAAAAATATCCTTCAGAATGAAGACAAAGACAATTTCAGGTAGAAGAAAACTAAGAGATTTGTCACCAGCAGACTTGTGGTACAAGAAATGCTAAAGGAAGTTCTTCAGTCTGAATAATATCAAATGAAAAAGCAGATCTTTTCCCACTCTGTACCTTTTTATTTTCACTTTTTTTATGGGTTCTAAGAAGTTTTAGTATAAATGTAGCCTAATTTGTCAATCTTTTTATTATAATTTGTGCTTTTACTGTTTCAAGAAATCCATTCCTATCCCTGTAAAGACCTTTATTTCACTATAAGATTTTTAAACATTTTTCACATTTAAGTGTTTGTCTCAATTTACTAATTTTGTGTATGCTATGAATGGGGTTATTTCACAGACAAATAGCATCCAAACCATTTATTAAATTCCTACCAATAATTTCTAATTATTTGGCAACTTTGTCATCAATGAAGTTTCTATGTATGCACAAGGTTATATTGTCTTTCAATTTTGAGTCTCTTTTTTTGTATTGAGGATCAAACTCAGGACCTTGTGTTTGCCAGGCAAGTGCTTATGCCACTTAGCTACCTCCCCAGCCTCTGTCTTTAAACTTTGATCCACGAATTTATTTGTACATCCCTTTTTTAAATCTACTGTTTAAATAATTAGAGCTTTTTATATTTTAATGACTAGGGCAAGTTGCTATCCTTTGACTTGGCTGTTCTTGATCCTCTGACTTACCATATAAATTTTAGAATTAACTTATCAAACTTATTTTATTTTTTACTTTTTGTATTTTAGGGAAGGGTCTACAGGGTGTTCAGGTTCTCACTACTAGATCAGACTCATACTGATCCATCTGTTTACAGCCTCCCAAGAGCTGGAATTACAGGCACGAGCCACCATGCCATCTCAATTGCTATCTCAGTGTGCCCTGGGCAGGGGGAGTGGCATGGCAGATCTAGGGCCTCTGTGCCTGCTTGCAGGTGCTTTAATCCACTGAGCTATTTGGCCATCCCTCAAACTACTTTAGAACTGATTGAAATCTTTATTGAGATTGCATTGGATCTATGAACAAACTAGAGATAACTGGTATCTCAAGTGTTCCTATCTATGAACATGATTTCTCTTTCCATATATCCAGTTTCAATGTTATAACTTTCTCTGTAATTCTCCTAACATTTTTTGTCAAATTTATTTCTAAGTACCTTCTAAAGTACTAATGAGGTGTGATCAAACCATTCAGTCAATGTTTACACATTAAAAATTATTACAGGGCCAGCAAGATAGCTCAGCGGAAGAGTGCCTGCTTAGGCAAGCTCAGGGACCGCGTTTCAGTCTCCAGCACCACATGCCACACCTGTCCCTCCTCAGGGCGGGCTGACCCAGCCTCAGAGTCCAGGGGCATAGGGGCACATATGGGACACATGCCTTTAATCCCAGCACTTCCCCAGTGCTCAGGAGGATCACTATAAATCTGAGATGTGTAATGAGAACCTGTAACAAATACATTTAAAAAATGTATATTATAGTAAAAGACACATAGCCATTATTCACCCTCAAAATACTCCCACCCCATTTTGGCACACTTTTCCATAGTTCCTGCAACTTTCTTTTCTTTTTCTTTCTTTCTTCTTTTCTTTTAATGTATTTCGTACGTGGTCTCATTATGCAGCTCAGACTCATAGTGATCCTTCTGTTTTCAGCCTCCCCAGCACTGGATTACAGGCGTGAGCCACCACATCCAGTCTCAGCCTGTTCAGCACACCTGGGGGGGTGGGGCTGGAGCAGCATATAGTGCCAGGGATTGAATTCATTCTTGTCACTTTCTGAAGCCTGCTTTTGTGTCTTTATGATGTATAATGAAAAATACAATGAATTCTGTGGCCAAGTTCATCCAACAGAGAGGCAGGCAGCAAAAACGTTAAAGTGTGTCCTTATCCAGCTTATTCACATGATCTGACACTGTATCACTTCTGGCTTTTCCCCAAAGTCAAAATGATCAAAAAGGTAAATATTTTGAAGTGATTCAGGATTGAAGGCAGCCACAATAGCGCGACTAAGGAGACTCACAAAAGCAGACTTCCAGAACCACTGCAGAAAGTAGCAGAAGCAATGGGAAATGGATGGTCGAAGTAAGCAGGGATATTTTGAGAAGGATTAATGGTGAATGTTTCTTACTGTAATAATTTTTAAGTTTAAATATCTTTCATATTTTTATCAGACTTTGTCTTTCCTGATGTTTTTATTTTATTTATGTATTATTTTTTAAATATATTTTAGTACAGGTATTATAGGGCCTCACTACACAAATTAGACTTGTAGTGATCCTCCTGTTTTCAGCCTCTGAAGCACTGAGATTAAAGGTATGCACCACCGTGCCCAGTTTAGTCACTGTCTCAGCACACTACCAGGATGAGGCCAGCTCAGCAGGCCAGGGATCAAACCCCATTCCCTGTGTCTGTCTAAGCAGGTGCTTTAGTTCACTGAACTTTTTAGCCAACCCATCCTGCTGTTTTTAAATTTTATTGTTTACTACTGTTTTGAAAGGAAATGCTGCTTGTGTATAGCCAAACCACCCTGAACATGTCAGATCTCATCTGAATGGAATGCTGTTTCATGTTACATTTTCTAAGTAGTTATTAAAATATAAAAATATCAATTTTACATTGATCTTACATCTGGCAACCTTGTTTATCTCTTATCAGTTTTAAGTGTTCACAGATTTTCCATAATGTTCTATGTAGACAAATTTGTCATCTATAAATGAGTTTTGACTCACACTTCCTGATTATTATAATCACTGTTTAATCTAATTATACTGGATAAAGTCTCCAGAATATTTTTTTTTTTTTTTTTTTTTTGGTGGAGCTAGGGATTGAACTCAGGCCCTTGTGCTTGCCAGGGAAGCTCTTATCCCACTGAGCCATCTCCCCACTCCCCAGAATAATATTTTTTAAAAGTAGTGCAGAACATCTTTTTTTCTTCCTAATTTTATTGATAATATTTCTAAAGTTTATACCTAAATTTGTTACATGTATATATTGTAGGACATTTTTATGAATATACTGAGGAAACACAAAGCTTCCTCCTATCATATTGTTAGAATCTATTTTTTTAAAAATTGATATGAAACATAAGATATATTTAGAAGTACATAAACCATAATGTTAATTATTAACTGAAAACCGGAGTAAATACTACTTAAATAAATAATGAAACATTGACAAGTCTCTTAAACAACTTCCATATGCAACTATACTCACAGCCTCTTTCTTCTTTTCTAGAAAAATATTAACAATAAAAATTTCCTCCTTTTTTAAGTTTTTTATTGCATTTATTTGGAAGTTAATTTTTTTAAGGCTCAGAAAAAGCAGTGTCCCCAGAGGAAAGGTCTTTATTATGGAGAATAGGACACTCTGCTTCCAACATGGCTGCTTTTCCTCTTCTGGCTGCCAGAACTTTGGGAGATTTGTCTCAGATCTTTACCCTGAGAGACTGATGAGACTCATACTGATAAATCTCATGAAAACAGCCCACCTTAAAACCTAGATCCCCAAGAGTTTTTAAGTCTCAAGCTAGTCTATCCTAAACTCCCAACAATTTATAAATTACCATTTAAGTTTTCCTATCAGTTATTGGTTCTAGTGGCTTCTGCATACTGTAAGCCATAATTCATTGTATTCACAGAAAATTTGTCCAGTTTTAAGATATTTGGGGCCATGGGTTGAATACTGTCTGTCCATAATTTGTGTTCACCCAGAATATGACCTTCAGGTTCTCTGAATATGTTATCAATCAGATCATATTGGATTGGGTGGGCCTATGCTAATGTCCTATAAAAAGAAGAGATGTGCAGGAAAGAAGGCTGTGGTGGAGGCAGAGCATGGTGTGACACCGCTGTGACTCAGGGAGTACCAAGAGTACTGAGACCCACCATAAGCAGGGAAAAAGCAAGCAAAGATTCTTCCCTGGAGCATTTGGAGGAAACACATTTTTGCTCTGCTATTTTTTTCAAGCCACCCACTTCATGCACTGCTTCACTGCAGCCCTAGGAAACTAATACATGCATTTTGTCCTCTTTAGGCATCAGTAACTACCAAAGAGCAGGTGCACTTTCAGGGTCTTCACTCAGGGGCTGTTACCCATTGAAATTACGATATATATTGTGCCCTACATGTTCACTTTCTTAAATAATCTTAATCTCAAAAGACAGGAATGTCATTAAAACCCAGCTTTTTTCACTAAAATGTCTCCAAGAGTCGGCTAAATAATAAAACAAAACTTGGGGATTCTCACATGAATAAAAAATTTGTGCCTTTCTTTGTTAACAGGCCAATGTAACATTCTCTCCACGAGCACTGCCCTCTCTCCTAGAGATAACCACACCTCCCACACACAGAAGATAAGTCTGTGCTGCATTTTGCTTTTAAGTTCTGTATTTGTTTTTGTTTGAGATGGGTCTTGCCCACAGTCTATGGTCTTGAAGTTCTGGGCTCAAACCGTCTTCTGCCTGAGTAGCAGGAACTACTGGCATGAGACACCATGGCCAATTTGCACTTAGTTTTAATAAATCTATTTAAAATGGTCATGTTTTCTGTCTGTTAATGAACTATATTATATTAGTAGATTTGTAAAGGATCCTCACATTCCATGAATAAATTTGTTCCTATGTACTATTTTTCTTAACACTACTGAATTTTCTATGACAATTTTTTCTAGAATTTTTACACCTATGATGAAAAGTGACACTGGTTAATAATTTTCTCATCCAGGTATAGTAGTATCAAAGACATAGTTGTCTGAAAAAAAAATTATGTCAGTACATTTTTTTCTGATCTTAGTTTATATAAAATAAGGATTATAGATTCTTTGATGGTCAGGTGTAGGGTGACCAGTATGGTGCACTGTTTTGCCTAGGCCCATTCTTTTTTTATATATATTTGGTACAGGCTCTCACGATGCAGATTGGACTCATAGTGATCCTCCTGTTTTTCAGCCTCCCCAGTGCTAGGATTATAGGCATGCTCGACCACACCTAATTTAGTGGCCCGCGCAGCATTCCTAGGGGTGGGGACAGTGCTACATGTGGTGCTGGGGATAAAAGCAGGTGCTTAGTATGCTGAACTATCTCACCAGCTCCTATTTTGTCTAGATCTATCCTAGTTTGACACTGTAAGTCAACCATCCCAGAAAGTACCCTAGCCCTGCACCAATATGGATACTTGTTCATCTTACTAGATGAAATTCAATTGGTATCATTTAATGGTAACATCAGGGCTAAAGACAGTGTACTTCTGCTGCTCTGTTTCTAGTTTACTGAGAAAGACTTAACCATTTTCAATTGTTCTTAATAAATGTATTAATGACTAGTTACTGACTCCTTAGAATTGCCTGAACTGTACACATTTCAAATAAAACTCATTGTCATTTAGTTTTGAATATTTTTATAATTAGCATTATGATCTCTGTAATTTAAACGAATAAATTTCTTATCATTTCTATTGTTAATTTCTAATTCAGTTGTACTAAAAAATATGTTCTATATGATGTTAATTTTTTTTGGCAGAACTAGGGATTAAACTCAGGCCCTTGCACTTGTCAGGGAAGTGCTTATTCCACTGAGCCATCTCCCTAGCGCCAATGTCAATTTTTTGACATTTGAATCCTTTTTACGACTGGCAACATAACTTATTTTTTTATTGTTCTGAGATTACTTGAAGCATTTATTTTCTATTCTTTGGGGGGGTTGTTTTGGAGATTGAACTCACCTTGCATATGCTCTACCACTGAGCTACACCCCCAAGCCCTGTTAATTTGCATAGGAGTTTTTTACACTTTTGCTGACTTTTTTCATATGCTTATTATTTTCTCTCCCTTTGGTTGTTGTTGGGTTTTTTGTTTTTTGTTTCTTTTTTTGTATTTTAGGGAACGGTCCACAGGGTGTTCAGGGTCTCACTATTATATCAGATTCATAGTGATCTGCCTGTTTACAGACTTCCAAGAACTGGAATTACCTGCACACACCACCACACCCAGTCTCTTTGGTTGTTATTTTTATTCATTTCATTTCTTCTTGCAACTCTCCTAATTTCTGGTTATCTATAGATAAGTAAGACAATCTATTAATATTTAAAGATTATATTGTTAAAGGGAAGTATATTTCTAATTGTTAGATCTTTCTGGTAGATTTTTTTTTCTTTTTTTTTTTTTTTGCATGTGTGGTACCAGGGATTGAACTCAGGACTTTATGCTTGCCAGGCAAACATTTCTTCAACTGAGCTATATCCCCAGCCCCTAGATTTTCTTTTTATTAGTATGTTGCATTCTTATTCTTTTCAACAATGTTACCCCCAAAAGCTACTCTATGCATCCATATCACCTTTTTCTTGCCCAGGTTTTACTTCTTTTCATTTTTCTCTTATTTATTTATTTATTTATTTTGACATAGGGTTTTGTTCCAGAAGGCCTTGAACTTACACTTATCCTCCTGCTTCAGCCCCTTGAGTCCTGGTATCATAAGCATGAACTACCATGCCCGGCCTTTATCAGTTCTTTAAAATGACTGTTTTTACTAGTGTTCGCTTTGCACATCATCTTTTACCCATTCTATGTACTTTTAAATTTTTCTCCTTTGAGTAGGAAAAAACTAAGTTTTATCTTTATTCAAAATGATAATTTCAGGTCCGACCAAATAGCTCAGCAGATTTAAAGCACCTAGGAGTTCGATCCAGGACTGCCATGCCAGCACAGCCCCAGATGGCAATTGAGACTGGGTGTGGTGGCACACTCCTATAATTCCAGAACTTGGGAGGTTGTAAACAAGAGGATCACTATGGGTCTGATCTACATAATGAAACCCTGTAGACCCTGTCCTAAATTTTTTAAAATGGTGATAATTTCTTTCATTAACAGATGAGTTGAATCATTTCATGTTTAATTTGTTTTACTCAAATTTATAACTATCACTTATTTTGCACTGTCTTCATTCAACTTTTTCCCTTTATCTGTTACCTTCCTTTAAGGAAAAATGTTCCTTTCAATGCTCAATAGTTGGGAAGGGCCATTTTGTATTTGCATATACAGAATAGTTATGATAGATATACAGCTATATTTGCTTAACTCAACGAGAAGAAAGATTTGTACTAATAGTGTTTGGACAGTATATCCTGTCTGCTTGTACTATGCATAACCACTAAGAAGATAACAATATACAATGTATTAATTATTGAAACTGTCCTGTTAATCAGCTTTGAAACTATCTCATTGATATTTATTTCTCAATAAAATTTTTTTTAAAAAATGCTCAATAGTTGGGGCCGGGGAGATGGCACAGTGGAATAAGCTCTTCCCTGGCAAGCACAAATGCCTGAGTTCAATCCCTGGTTCCACAAAAAATAAAATAAAATAAATAAATTATATATATATATATATATATATATATATATATATATATATATATATATATAACTTGAAAGAATCAACAACTGGGATCAACTCTTCTTAAGGAGCTTCTGCATGTCAAAAGAAATTGTCAACAGAATGAAAAGACAACACACAAACTTTGAAAAAATCTTAACTAATAAGCAATCAGACAGAGGACTACTGTCTAGAATATATAAAGAACTAAGATATAGCAGGGCCTTCAAATTTAAAGACCCAATTCAGAAATGGGCATCTGAGATGAATACACACTTCTCAGAGGATGAAATTAAAGCAAATAAATATATGAAAAAATGCTCCACATCACTAGCCATTCATGAAATGCAAATAAAAACAACACTGAGATACCATCTCACTCCAGAAAGAATGGCTATCATAAGGAAATCAACCAACAACAGATGTTGGAGAGGTTGTGGAGAAAAGGGAACACTTCTCCACTGCTGGTGGGAATGTAGACTGGTACAACCATTGTGGAAGTCACTGTGGAGACTCCTCAAAAGAGTGGGACTAGAAATCCCATTCAAACCAGCTATCCTCCTACTGGGAATTTTCCCAGAGGAACTGAAAACATTGTATCATAGTGATATATGTGTACCTATGTTTATAGCAGTGCAATGTGTGATAGCAAAATCTTGGAAACAACCAAGATGTCCATCACATGAGGAATGGTTGAAAAAGATGTGGTATTTCTATATAATGGAATATTACTCAGCTATTAAGAATGATAAGTTTGAAGCATTTATACTGAAGTGGATGCCACTTGAACATATACTCATAAGTGAAATAAACTAGACAAACATGTGTAAATATCGTATAGTCTCCCTAGTATAACAAGCGAAAAGCAGAAATACAAAAGGAAACATACAACAACAACTAAAATCAATTGAGTCAGATAAGGCAAAGTGAATGGCATATGCTGCAGGATACTAATCAGCTTTTCTTCTGGATAGTTAACAACCTAAGTTCACAAATCAGAGTTGGAGAAATAGAAGAGCCACAGGCCAGCCAACATTTTGGCTCTAGCCTTTAAGGTCAGCGAAGACTCAGGACATAGGAGAACCTGTACTGCAACATCATGAAACTCAGTTGAGCTCCAAATTTTCTGAACAAGGCGATTATGGAGCCACAGAGGAAAGAGACTGAAGTTCTATAGTGTGCCTGGGGAGAGTCACATGGAGAGAAGACTTTCTCTCAGGCTCTCACAGAGGGCAAACTGGTCAAGCATTGGCCATGATTCATACACATGGATGACACAGACAGACAAAGGATCTACAGAATAATGTACAGGACTACAAGATAAACCCTGAGGGGACCTCACTGACCACATAAGAAACATAAAGTACATGTGTTGGTATGTAAGTCTTGCTCTATCTAGGTCTTAACCATCCAGCAGAAAAGTATAAAAATGAAGTATACATCGCAGGGCCATAATATTAAGCTGAGCTGTAAATGGCTATGGTTGACAACTTCTTTGAACAACTCACTATTGTTGTGGAATGCTGGACTGTGTTGGATTGTGTTGTCGAGTTCAAGCACCTAAGTTAGTTGAATGACAATAGAGTGCCCACCTTTGACAGGTGTAGACAAAGGAAGGGGTGTAGAAAGAAAAAATCAAGATGTGTGTGTATAGACAGTACAGTTGGGATAGATAATGCTGTGCTTCTACATAATCCTATGAGAGGCAAGATTTGCACTGATGGTGGTTGGACAGGATATTATGTCGGCTTCTAGTACTATGGCCATCCACTAGGAAAATAATTATTAAATTTTTGATATAATTCAGGTATAAAAAATAAGACAAGTAAACAGCTACACTCTTAATTTACTGATAAGAGACATCTGCTAATAATAATGTCTGTAAGTATAATATCATGTATGCACCTTGTACGATACCAAAACAGTATGAAAACAGTTTGCAATGTATTAATTTATCGAATCTGTCTTGTTAAGGTGTCTTAAAACTGTCTGATTGATATTTGTACTTCAATAAAATAAAAAATAAACCAAATATATATATATATATATATATATATATATATATATATATATATATATAATTACCAAAGTATTTTAATAATTTGTTATTTTAAAAAAACTACACCCAGGTCTATTGCCATGCATTAAAGTCAAAATGGATTAAAGATTTAAACATTAAAATAGAAACACTAAATCTCCTGTAAGAGAAAGTAGATGGAAATTTTGAAGACATAGGAGTAGGCAACCAGTTCATGAACAAAAACCAAACCGCACAGGAAACACTGCAAAGAATCAACAACTGAGATTTCCTCTTATTAAGAAGTTTCTGTATGTCAAAAGAAATCCCCAACAGAGTGAAAAAACAACCCACAAGTTGGGAAAAAATCGTAACCAACAACACTCAGACACAGCACTTCTATCTAGATTATATAAAGAACTAAAAAAAATTTGGCCCCCAAAATTTAAGGACTCAATCCAAAAATGCACATGTGGCATGAATACACATTTCTCAAAGGAAGAAATACAAGTGGCAAATAAATACATGAAAATGTTTCACAGCCCTGACCATTCAAGAAAATCAACTTAAAACAACATTGAGATAATACCTCAGTCCAGAAAGAATGGTTATCATAAAAAAATCCACTAGTAACAAATCCTGGAAAGACTATGGGGAAAAAGAAACCATTTTCCACTGCTGGTAGGAATGTAGACTGGAACAATCACTATGGAAATCAGTATGAAGACTCCTCAAAAAACTAGGACTAGAAATCCCACTCAGTCCAACTATTCCCCTTCTAGGTATTTTCAAAAAAAAAAACCTGAAAACATCATACCATAGTCGTATATGTGCACCCATGTTTATAGCAACACAATTTGTTATAGCTAATACTTGGAAACCACCAAAATGCCCATCACTTGAGGAATGGATAAAAAAGATGTGGCATTTTTATACAGTGGAGTAGTACTTAGCTGCAAAGAAAGATAAACTTGAAGCCTTGAGAGGTAAGTGGATGCAACTAGAGACTATACTCATAAATGAATTAAATCAGATCCACTCGATTAAATATCATATTGACTCCCTAGTGTAAGAAGCTAAAAGAAGAAATAAACCTGAAAGGTATAATAGATAGAGTGAAACAAAAAGAAACTGAACTTAAGGATTAAATAATGAAGATGAGAGAAAGGAGAAAAGATAGGAAAAAAAGGAAGAAAAACATGCAAGTATACATACAGGATGGCTGAGATGATTGTACTCAAAATTTCCATCAGTTTTTTTAAAAAATAGCATTTAGTATTTAGAATTTTCAACTTGACTAACTGTATACTGATATCTGCAATCTGAGCAACTACATCTAGGACAGCAATGTGTACTACAAAATCCATGGTTGAATACCTCTCATCTCGGCCTTCTAAATTGGTACCATTTCTAATGTCTGGTCAATTATTATACTCTCTTTAAAATAAATTAAAACACCTGTCTCAAAAAGGCAAAAAATAAAATAAAATAAATTAAAACAAAAAAGGACAAGGAAAGAAAATTAATTAAGATTTCTTAAAAGCAAGAAAAAGTTCAATTATTTACCCAAATTGCATAATTAAATCTGTTAATCTGAGCAACAGATTTGACAATAAAAATTGCTAATATGACAAAGATTCTTAATTAGTTATTCCTGTGTTGAAAATATGTAACATATGTATTGTTGTATGTTACCCTGTTTCTGTCTTTTTTTCTATAAAATTAAAATTGGATTCAAAATAAATAAATAAATAAAAACAGAAGAGAACAGAGAAATGATGGAAACACTGAATGAATAATATAGGAAAGAATTAGAATGCATGACACAGATTCAAGCAGATATCCAGAGAATTTTTAAAAAATCTTTTTTTTTAATTTATTTTTCCACTGTTTACATTTATTTATTCTATCACCTTCTATCAGGAAGCACACGAGAAAGGAGGGTGAATTCCTGGCAGCCTAGTGCATACCAGGGGGTTTCCCGAATGTTGGGAACATCAAGGCCAGAAACAGAAACCCCTTACATGAGCATTTAGCCTCCACCCTCACCGGGTCCAGTCTCAGGGACACACCCTCCTCCTCACCCACTCCTCACCTGTTAATAAGTCCAGAATTTGACAGAGCACAAGATACCAAAGAAGAGCCGGGCGTGGTGGCGCAGGCCTGTAATCCCAGCACTTGGGAGGCTGAGACAGGAGGATTGTTGTGAGTTCGAGACCAGCCTGAGCTACAAAGTGAGCTTAAGGCCAGCCTGAACTGCATAGCGAGACCCTGTATCAAAAAGACAAAAAAATATATATATATACCAAAGAAAAAGACACAGCCACTATGATGACCAGCAGCACCAGCCACTCATGCAGAAGAGCTGCTGGTGCTACTTGCAAAGGAAAATGAAAATCTGCTTAAATATCCAACTTCAAAACTTGTGTGCTCTCCTCTCCTAAGGGACAGAAGTGCTGGACATGCTTGGGAACACACTCTGGAAACAACACATCACTTCAGTACCAGTGACCACAGCAAGGGGATCGCTCCGTGGTAGCCAGCTGCTGGCACAGAGGGCTTTTGAGGCAGTTTCTTCAAATTCTTTCTGCTTGCTGTTGGTTTCCTTTGCAAATTTTTTTCATGGCTCTTTCTTTGTCCAGTTTCAAAAATTCACTGAGAGCTAATTCTTCGTACTGCTTCTTGACAGAAAGGAACACACAGCCAGACGAATGTGTTTTATGCTTCTCCATGGAGTTACCATCTGGCTCCCAGTTTTCCAACTCCTTGCAGCAGAAGAAGCACTGCACCAAGTCAGGCTCGTTCTCAGTGGGGCAGTGGATGAAGCCCGCCTCGGTCATCCATTCTGGAGTGCAAGAGCAGCCCTCTAGAAAGGGTTAGTTCTTGAACATGGACATATGGTGGTCCTTGAGATAGACCTGCCACCCCTGGGGCAATGGCAGGGCCCCCATTCTGTCCCTGCCAGAGTCAAAGCCTGGTTACAAGATTCAAATCCACGGGTAGCCAAAAATATTTTCTTTAAAGATTTTATTTTATTTTATTTTATTTATTACAGGGTCTCACTGTGCATTTCGGATTCACAGTGATCCTCCTTTCTCAGGCTCCCAGCACTGGGATTACAGGCATGTGCCACCATGCCAGATTCTGGGGCCAGGGCGGCATGTGGTACTGGGGGATCAAACTCAGGTCCTTGAACTTGCCATGCAGGTGCTTAGATTGCCGAGCTATCTCCCCAACCTTTTCTACACCCAAAAGTTATTTCTCACACATCATGCCTTCAGTTCACTTTTTTTCTTTTTTTTTTT
>PVKA01045741.1:0-15276 GCA_004027165.1 Ctenomys sociabilis | reverse complement strand
ACAGGGCCCTCAAATTTAAAGACCCAATTCAGAAATGGGCATCTGAGATGAATACACACTTCTCAGAGGATGAAATTAAAGAAGCGAACAAATATATGAAAAAATGCTCCACATCGCTAGCCATTCGTGAAATGCAAATAAAAACAACACTGAGATACCATCTCACTCCAGAAAGAATGGCTATCATAAGGAAATCAACTAACAACAAATGTTGGAGAGGTTGTGAGGAAAAGGGAACACTTCTCCACTGTTGGTGGGAATGTAGACTAGTACAACCATTGTGGAGGTCAGTGTGGAGACTCCTCAAAAGAGTAGGACTAGAAATCCCATTCAAACCAGCTATCCCCCTACTGGGAATTTTCCCAAAGGATCTGGAAACATTGTATCATAGAGATATATGTGTACCTATGTTTATAGCAGCGCAATGTGTGATAGCAAAACCTTGGAAACAACCAAGATGTCCATCACATGAGGAATGGTTGAGAAAGATGTGGTATTTCTATATAATGGAGTATTACTCAGCTGTTAAGAATGATAAGTTTGAAGCATTTATATTGAAGTGGATGCCACTTGAACATATACTCATAAGTGAAATAAACAAGAAACACATTTGTAAATATAGGATAATTTTATAACCACCCAAAGAATCATACATAAGAGTGCAGGAAATCTTTCCACACACTAAAAACCAAAGAGTTGAGCTGAGGGCTTGGATCCCACAGAAGTGTCCTGAATGAGTACAGTGCCTCTCACAAGTCCAACCCAAGACTGAGAGCCCATGACAATGCCTCATGTGTGTCTGCTTCACAGATCTGTGCTGGAAAGGCCCAAGGGTAGAAGTTAGAGTTCATGCCAGCGGGATGAAGGATCTGTGTTAGCAGGTTGGGGGATCTGAGCTAGAGCTCGGAATCAATGCCCAAGGTAAGCACAAGAGCTCCCCCAAATGCACTACAGTGGTCCTCAGAAACAGTGAGGTTCTGAGCTACTCTAGTGATGAAGAAAATTGATTTTCCATCAGGAAAGCCAATGCCACTAGCTTCTCCATGAGGCTGAGCAGCATTCCATCTTTCCTTTTAGATCCAGGAAGCAATGCTCATGATGAGGACCAGATCTTCTTCAGAATGAACTGTAGCCATTCTCAATAATAAGGAGGTCTGGAGCTCCTCTTCTGACAAAAACAGCCAAGTTCACCAGGAAAGCCAGCATGACAAGGTCCTCTGGCAGAACAACCCAAGAGAACAAGAACCTTGCAATAGCTCCAACAGCTTCTCCGAATAGCTTCCCCAAGAGCTCTACCCAGCTCTTCTCCAGTTCTGTCTCTTATACTGCTTCAGATGGGCCTCCCATAACAAGCACCATGCTAGTTCAATTCAGCTGGGTATAACAAGCTGGCCAGCACTGAGCAACCCACTACAGTGGAGCTTCTGTTTTCCATGAGAAAGCCATGATAGTTCCTTATGACAGCTCAGCGACATTGCAGTTTGCATCTGCAGAAGCTGCACCACATCCACCCCCTTAGCAAAATTCAGCACTCAAATGTGTTCCCAAGACAGCTGCGGACATCATGCACCCTCTCCAAAAAGGCTGCATGCATGAGGCACGAATTATGACAAGGCCACACCTAAGTCGAGTCAACAAGGGCACTGGATGGCACACAAAGGGAAGGACTCTTTGCAGAGAAGGGAGAAGCAGCCTGAGGGGCTGGCACCAGGGTTGGGGATTAAACTCCCAGGAGATCGTGGCCGTCGGGTGCAGAGGCCTCTTCCGCTTCTCACAATACTCAAGGTCACTGCGGTGGCAACATCACAAGGAACTTGCACTCTCTGAAAGCAAGATTTACGAAGGAAAGAGCAAGAGGACCTTGCAAACTTTGCATTAACGTGACCCATGTCTAGGTTGATTTGGGCGTCAAATTTCTTAATCTGCTTAACCGAGCATGTGTGTGAAAGAACAATTTCCATGAGGTCTAAGAAAATTACTTGTCTTAGTGCGATAAGCAATATTTAGTCTGTTACACCTGAATATGTACTTAATCTTTTTTTAACTGGTACAATTAAATATTTTACATAGGTTCTGTAAGTCTCTAGGTTACTGGTCTGTCTTCTGTGTAAACTGAATATTCCCAGCCTTTGTTGGTTGTAGCTGGGTAGTGCTTGTGTCTTTTAAATTTTTTTTTTATAAATTAAGATGTTTAACGTCATTCATACTTTTTATTTTGCATCATCTTAATTTTTACTGTATTTGACAAATATAAATTTTATATTTTTATAATAAACCTCAACATTTCTGTGTGATTTATGCTTTTGCTTTATTCTTTTGGAGGGTGCTCACCACCTGCACCCCTCCCAGGAGCTCTGAGGTTCTGGTTCTGAAGTTCAGCCCAGTCCACACTCCAAGCTCCATCTGCCCACTACTAGACCATCAAACTTCAAAAAGCTCTGCTCAGTATTGGTAATTTTCCCAATAGTCAATCAAAAAATCAGACTTGAGGAAGCCTATGTGGCCAAGAGAGTGATGTGAGCCGCCTTTAACCACAGACACAGGGTGATGCGTTAGTCTAAGCGTCGCCCTCACCCGAAGTTTTAGTGAGAGAAGGTACAAAGAGAGCCCGGGGAGTACATAGCCAGCAGTCCCTACAGAAGGTGCCGCTCTTCTGGAAATAATATCTCTCCTCTATCCCCCAGGCTTTGCCAGCTGCCAGAGATTTCCAAATCAAGCTAAAACACTTGGACAAAAAAATTAAATTTTAGCTACTACACTGTTTTGATATTTAATATATCGTACTTACTGTGTTTGCTTGTTTTGAGGGGTATTTCCACAGTGTGGGGCTGTTAAAGTCCTGGACAAATGAGTTTACGAGAGAAAGTTTTACACCTCAGAACATTACTTGGTTTTCCATTATTTCTTATGCAAAAATGTGTTCAGTTCTCAAATGCTTTGGTGTTCAAGCACAAGTTTGGAGGAACCTGATTTGTGGAAGCAACTGAGGTGTGACTGTCACTGCTGCTATCTCCATCATCTGGGACTCTTCCTGTGCAGGTGACAGCCTGACCTTCCTTTTCTTGGCTACTGCCTGCCTTTGAACACAGGTCAACTGAAGGGCTTCCATGTAGGATTTGTCAATGGAGGCCAAATGTTCTTAAAATCCCCTCACTTCAAGTATGCAGGACACTGAGCTCCAGAGAATGTTCCTGCGGGGTGCCATGGGTTCTGTGGGTTATAGTGTGCCCAAGCCCGGGCTTCAGATGGCCCAGGGATATATGTGTCCTGCCACTGTGGGAAGCTGGAGCTCCTAGGGTCCACCATACACAAAGCCATTTCCCAGCTGGCCCCTGGTGAATCAGGACTCGGTGCTATCCTCTGAGGACGGCCCTTAGCGACAGTACTCTCGATGCCCTGTATGCTTTCACTGAGTGCTGGGGGACTTCCCACACACTCCTCTCCCTGTGCTCCTGAGAGGCAGCCAGTAGGTGCTTTCCAAAGCTGGGTAATGCTGGCCCAGGGGTCCAGAGCCCTTGAAAGCCGGGCTCCCACGCCTGGGGTGAACCCTGCCTCAGAGAGCATTTGTCCTGGCACAGGAAATGCTACCATCAGCTTCATTTAAATTTAATTGAAAATGAAATTCTGTGATTGGCCCTTAGTTAGTGCACCTGTGACTTTCTTAAATAGTAAAATAAAAGGCATTTTTACTGTGTTTGAATATAACATGAGAGACAATGTCCCAGTCCTTGATGTGGTTAGCAACTCAGGGATTACGGGCCTTTTTCAAATAACACCTTTTAGGTGTTTCATTTTTTTTTTCTTTCTTCCTTTATTTATTTTAGGGAAAGGTCTACAGGGTGTTCAGGATCTCATTACTAGATCACACTCATAGTGATCCTCCTGTTACAGCCTCCCAGCTGAGATTACAGGCTGTGGGGGTAGGGCCAGAACCACAGATCCGGGGATGGAACCCCTGGCCCCTGTACCTGCTTGCAGGCACTTTAATCCACTAAGCTATTTGGCCAGTCTTTCTTTCTCTCTCTCTCTCTCTTTCTTTCTTTCTTTCTTTCTTTCTTTCTTTCTTTCTTTCTTTCATTTTTGGTGGAACCAGGGATTGAACTCAAGCCCTTGCACTTGCCAGGCCAGCACTTACTCTACCGAGCTATCTCCCTGGCCCTCTTCCTTTCTTTTTTCTTACTTTTTGCTTAAAACAAAGATTCTATTGAGATGTGTGGAAAAAAATTAATTTATTTTTAATGTAACTAGATTAGCAAATATGGAAACCTTTGGAATATAACTCAAGGTTCCTCTTAAAAACACTTAACAGTGAGTCAGACTTAGTTAAAAATGAGATGATTTTAACATGCATGGTCTAGTGTCACATGTGATTTTAATGATGTTAAAGTATAAATTGATATGACTTTAATGTAAAAGTTTTCATAAATTGAAAATTAAACCTTCTTATTTATAATTAGCAAATAGGTATGAATATAGAATTAAAACACATTTCCTCACAAATATAACCTGGAAATCACTTTACTTTCAGTTTAAAAACATAATGTTTAATTTTTTTATCATCACATAATATCTTCTTAGTTACTTGTTTTATTGCTGAGACAGAACACCTGACATGCCAGCCACCACACTGGTGGCTGTGGGCAAAGGTGGTCCACACCTTTAGCTGGGGCAGAGAAGCTCAATTCTGCTCACCACCTGCATGCAAGATGGTAAATGTAGCACATCCACTTCAGGACAAAGGTGTACTGACACCACAAAAGAGTGGCCACCCCTGCACCTGGGCCTCCGGTCACCCAAAGGGAGCGGCCCCAGGCACTCATAGCACACTGGCTCTGAGGGGAGCCTTGCTCTGCAACACATGCACAGGAAGCATGTGGGGTGCTGCCCCCTGCTTCCACTCCTGAACCCTCAAATCTGTTTAAGCAAGACCTCAAAGAGGCAATGCAAATCTTGTGAAAGAAAGTTGGCCACCTCATGGGGACTCTTAGAACTTGCTTCTTAGCTCCTCTTCCAAGTGCAAGCAAATGTTCATGCAAGAAGGAACATGAGTAACTGCTGACAGCGAATGCAGCATCCTGCCCCATGCAGGAAAAGCCCTAGCCACCTCCGGAGAACTCAGGAATTTCACCTCTTTATCTCTATTTCACACTTGCAGATTTCCCAACCTCAGATAGAAAGTATTCTAAAGAACATCTCAACTACACTCAACCCGCACATACACTTTCCTTTGGCTCCTCCATAAACAACTCAGCCATTCATTCACTCAGCCTTGGTAGGGACCAGAAGCAGCCTAGAGGGGCACAAAGTATCCAGAAGAGATATGTAGGGTTCCTTGAAAATGCAATGCTGTTTTATGTTAGGGACATGAGCCTCTGCAGACCTTGGCCTATGAAGCACTCCCAGACAGACAGATAGACACACACAAAGGCTGGGTCCACTGAGGCATTTGCTTTAGAGTCATTCCAAGTCCATCAGCCACCCTCAGTGAAATCCAAGGTGGAAAACTACAGAGCCACGTATCATCCACATACCTTCAGAAAGCAGCCATGCAGCACCCTGAATATGGTGCTGACCCCCCTTCCCGCTTTGACTTTCTTCTTGTAGCTGATAGAGAAGGCTCAGATGTCCAGGATGGTTTGCAATGCAAATGCTCTGGAATTGTTTCTTCTTCTTCAAACCCCCAGCTCCAGATGAGTTTTCCCTTCCGTCTTTGCTTACCCTGATGTCTCCCTTTGCATAAAAAGCAATCCCATAATCCTGCAGATCAAAGACGGCAGAGTTTATTGACTGACTTCCTGGTGTCAGAGGTTAGAGTGCACTGCCAGACACAGGGGATGTTAGAAAATAAAGAGTTACAAATATGAAGCTAGCACCAAGAGAAATCTCTAACACTGCCACAGTGGGCCACAGTGGACTTCTGTGTAACTCTGGCAGCTTGTCCAATCATCTGAATATGAAAATAAATAGTTCCCAGCTCTGTGATCAGACTGCAGTGACACTTTGCCAAAGCTCTGACAGCTAGAAGTGCAAGAAGGAGGTGGGGCTGGAGCCAATGATGCACCTGGGACCATTCATCAGCTGGAGACTTGAGGATGGGGAGGCAGAATTTGGCCAGTCTCCTAAGTGCATTCCAGTTGCCACCAGCCTGCAATGAGCTGAGGAGCTCCTCTACACCATGGTGGTCATAGGTGGTCATGTGTTCCTGAGAGTCGTAGGGGGCAGGTCCACGACCCCCCACATCCTGCAGGTTTCTCCCCTTAGGGACTGGCTGCCCATCACTGGGACAAACAGGCTCCCTGTGACCTGTTAGTTGAATGCTGTCTCCCTGGCCCCAGCCAGTGGATAAAGCATGGCCCACAATGCAGTGGGGCAAAGTGACAGTTCTCTTGTTCCAGGTTGATTTCTTGGCAATGACACTATTGTCCCGACCCAACCCCTGATACTGAGCATCCTGCACAGGCCACATGTCCCAGAGGCTGGGGTCATGCCTATGTCCATAGCTTGCTAACAGCAAAGCCAGCAGTGGCAGACATTCCCTTTGTGATGAGGAAAGAGGCTTTTAGGTAAATATGAACTATCTCTAATAACCCTGGCAGAAGACAGAAACCTCTCTGGAGGTCCAGTTCCACTGCCCAAGAATTGAAAGAGCTCTTCAGAGAGGAGGAGGAGCTCTAGATGTGCCCTGGCCTCACACTCCAGTGTGTGCAGAGCCCCAGCCAGGGGAGAATGGAACTTCCCTGAACCCCAACTTCCACATGGGCTGCACCAGTCACCTTCCCCCACCATAATTCCAGGACACAAAGGAGATTTAATTTGGCTCACATTTTGGAGGTTCAGTGAATGGCCACTGGTTATAGAATCATAGGGGAGCAAGGCCACTGAGCTCACAGCCACAGGGAAGCCACCAGAGGACAGCACCAAAGAGGAAGAGGAAGGGACCAGACACTGCTCCAAGGCCACCGCTCTAAGACCTCCAGCTCACAAGGAGAAGTGTGCTCTTCCAGGCAGCTCTGTGTGCCTTAGTCCCAGGAAAGAAGCACATCTGGATGAGTGGCACTGTGGATGGAGAAGCAGTTTCTGGAGTGCAGAGCAGCCTCCAGCATGGGATTCCTGCCCAGGCCCCAGGCTCCCAGAATGCACCAGTCTGGCAGTGCTGACTACTGAGAGGCAGGAAGACTTAACTGGAACTCCATGCTGTAAGCAAGGCCAATGAGAAGCTGTGGCTCCAGAAACTCTCCAGGGAACCCCTCTTGGAGGTCACCTGCAATGGCACCTGGGTGGTCAGCCATGACTTTTTTGTCACTGTGACACTGAGACCTAGGAAAGTTTCTCTGAATAGTCAGCGCTCACCTTGATACAGTGTGCTGAGTGTGTTGAGTGCCCTCAGAACTGCCTCACATGTGTGCATACAATCCACATGTATCCACATGTATAACACAAATACATGTGTGCTCACAAACATGTCCACACATGGTACACCTAAACACATGCATAAGTACAACCACTTGCATATGAGCAAACAAGTGTTCTTCCACATAATATATGTGCATGTGTACAAATGCTCACAAACATACTCACACATGCACATGCCACATTTCATGCAGGTTCCTGTGTTCCTCAGTACATGGTGCTGTGGCCTTAGGAACATGCTGGAGATGGTGAGGAAGGAAAAGCACACTGCAGTTACCTCCTGGCTCCAGGAATCTCCAGAGTCGAGGACAGGACCGCTGACAGCATCACTGGACACCTTGGCCGTGCAGTCTACATTCACAGAGAGCAGAGTAGTGCCGACCTGTAGGCTAGGCCACTGCCACTAGCCGACCTGAAGCAGCAGAGCCTGGGAAGAGTGGTAGCTGGGTGGGCCCAAAAGGCAGCCCTTGCCTGAGGGGCATTCCATAGGTGATACCTGACTCTCTGGGCAAAGCTCCCTTCCAGGATGAGCAGAAGGAGGCCCTGCAGTCCCCCATTCTCTCTCTTCAAAAGAGGCAGGGACAGGACGTGGTTCCCTCAGCAGCCATCTCTGTATGACCAACCACTGCAGTGTGTCAGCTTGACTGGAGTGAGGACTGCAAGAAGATCAGGAAAGCTGATTGACAAGCAGGCTGCCCACAGAGGAGGAAGACCCACCCCGGATGTGACACCAACCAATAGGCTTGTGACCTGTAAGGAATGACAAGTGAAACAAGAAGGAAGTACCTTCTTCACCTGGGACATTCCTCCTAGCATTTGAGACCAACTCGCACCAGACTGTAGTGAGCTCCAGCCCTCGACAACTGACTAATATGGGACCTTGGAGGTGGCTGAGTGATTGAGCTGCTGCTTCTCCTCTTTCCATGTCCTGAGTGTCACTAAGGAAATTGCATAAAATAAGCTACAGTTAGAAATGTTGTTCTGTTGGTACACTTCAGTCATATTCTGCTGAAAACAGTCATTTTGCTTAAAATTTGCATGCATAACATATGCAAATTAGCCCACTGAATAAGTCACAAGGTGTTCAATGTAAAGATTGTTTTAAGTATTTGGAATAAATCAGCAAGTTGTTATTCTGCTCATCTATACACATTCTGTCTGGCTAGATGCTGATATTTTAAGGCCCAGTGTGTACTATGGGATTGAGTGCAGATGTACATGCATTCAGTGTCATGCCCTGCTTGCCACTGAAGTGCAGGGATTTGTACTACAGAAGGGGCTTCTTGAGGGGAGTGTCCAGAATGGAGTCCACTCCCTCCTAGGTGGTCCAGTCCTCACAACTGTGTTTGCCAGTGCCAGCCACATGGAAGTCCATCCCTCCAACCCACACACGGTCTCCTGAAGCTCTCTGAACCAGGTGCTGGTTTCCATAGAGCACGCATCCCTGCTGCCCACAACGCGGTGTTCACAGCATGTATATCAGGACAACTTTTCTGTCCCAGAGCATGCAAATGTATTTTACGTACCAGTTCGAGGGCCAAGCCTAGAAGGACACAGCTATCTCAGGTCCCATTTTCAAGGCAAAATACGATTGGCCTTATTCGTTTTTGAACCCCAAATTGCAACCACTGACAGACTCATTCTTAATGACCAGTAAATACCATCCAGCAAAAATTTGAAAGTAAATGTTTCTTTGTGAGTCAAAGTAGCTACTGATCATTGCCAGTATGAAGGACAAATAGATCTGGGTCCCAAAAGAAGTACAAGTCCCTTCTCTTTCCAGATCGATTGGGGCCAGGGAGATAGCTCAGTAGGATAAGTGCTTCCCTGGCAAGCACAAGGGCTTGAGTTCAGTCCCTGGTTCCACCAAAAAAAAAAAAAAAAAAAAAAAGCACCAGATCGAGCAGCTCTGCCTCAGTCTGTGCTCCTGCCCTCTCCTCAGGGGATCTGAAGTCATGGGTAGAGGTCTACAGGAGAAAAGATCCAGGTCTACCTAGAGCCCAGTGGCTACTGGAGTTCGGACACAGATCCTCTGGGAAGCATAAGCTGCCTTCCCCTGAGACAGAGCAGTGTCCTTGCTAGACAGGAACCTGGACTGAGGAACCCAGCTGAGAGAAAATCTCCTCTGTCCAGGGTCACAGAGGCACTGGAGCTGCACCACAGGGTGAGAAGTCAGGACTGAGCAGGCCTCCCTTGCCACTGGGCTGAGAGGGCCCCAGGCAGAGATTCAGAGCGGCAGCCCTGGGTGAGGTGTAGCATAGGGCAGTGAGGTACGCGATCTCCCCAGAGTACCAGGCCTGTTAGGTCTCATGGATCACAGGGTTCAATGATTTCTACAAAAATGGGGCATCCATCCTGGGCTAGGCACAGGGAAGAAGGCTTCTCACACACATAGGTATCCATGGCCCCAGAGACTGTGTGCAGGAGTGACCGCTACCATGGGGGGCTGTGGTTTCTGAGCCAGGATGTGGTCCTGGGATGCAGCCCAGGATGTGACCTGTGTAGTGGTGGCAGAGGGGTGGTGTGCAACATCTCTGTCAAGAACGGGTATTAGGTCCCCTGGCAACCCTGGGACATCTGAACAAGGAGGAACCCAGGTGGGTGCTGTCGAGAGGGAGAGCAGGTGCCATGGTGCCTCGCAGGGAAGGGACCGCTCTCAGGGAACACAGTGGGTGTTCCAGAGAAACCCAGGAGAAAGGGACCTTTGGGTGGGCTCTGAAGCTGCACAGTTTTGTCAGGCTTTCCTGCCACTGCATGTGGGGAAAAGACAATATTCACTCCTTACTTCATGCCATCTTTTAAACTTTTATTTATTTATTTATCTTTGTTTTTGACACAGGGTCTAGTTACGAAGTTCAGACTCACAGTGATCTGCCTTTCCAAACCTCCCCAGCACTGGGATTGTAGGCATGGGCCACCCGGCCCAGTTTTGGTGGCTGGCATGACATGCCTAGGGTTCAGGGGCTGGCATGACATATGGTACTGGGGATAGAACTTGGGACCTTGTACTTGCAAGGCAAGTGTTTAGACCACCAAGTTATCTCCCCAGACCTTAAATTTTATTTTCTGTTAGTAAAAAAACCACTGTTAAGATCAGCACGGAGATTTCTCAAAAACCTGAAGTTAAAAATTCCATTCAACCCAGCTATTTTCTTTCTAGGAATCTTCCCTAAAGAGTTAAACACATTGTCTTGCAGTGATCCAAGCACATCCAAGATTATGGCAGCATGACTCACAATACTAATCTTGGAAGTGGATGAATCAATAGATGAATGGATAAAGAAAATAGTATTTGTATATAATGGAGCACTACTCTGCCATAAGAAGGATAAACTTCAGTCATTTGTAGGAAAACAAATACAGCTTGAGAATATGAAATGAAATATTTTATAGCGTGTTTACATCGCTGGATTTCTGCAGCTATCCATCACATATCCAAATGCATCCTTGCTCAAGTCAATGTTGAAGTATTATAATCAGTGCTGCGGTTTGGGTAAGTGTCCCACAGAGGCTCAAGCATGAACATACAGGTCCCAGTGGTAGTGCTGCAGAGAGCTGATGAACTTTTAGAAGCTGGGCCTGGAGGGAGGATCTTGTCCCCTGGGGGTGTGTCACTTGGGAGATTGTGTGACTTTGCCATCCCAGTTTTCATTTGCCTCCATGCACAAAGTGAGCAGTGTTCCCCCTCCGATCCCCCAGCATCCTACCCACTGCTCATCAGAGGTTCAAATCTACAGGTATTCCTGGCCTTGGACTGAAACCTCCAAAACTATGAGCCAAGATAACTCTTTCCTCTTCATAATTGACCAATCGCAAGTGTTTCATGTTAAGGTTGGGAAACCAACCTAACAGAAAACAAGGGCAGAGGACACACTGCTGCCAGAAGCTGTGTTTGACAGAACACGGGAGCCTTCACAGCAGAGCTGCAATGAGGTGATGAAAAGCTAGGGATCTGGGAAACCGAGAGGGGATGGGCTCAGAGGCTTAGGTGCCATGAGGGGCAGGGAAGATGTCATAGACAAGGTTCCTGTGAAAAGGAAAACTTCATGAGTGGGAAACCATGAAAAAGCAACAGAGGAGGCAGGAAAAAGTTGGGCTTGGACCTTCACCTTTAGGCCCTGAAGCCTTAGAATGCTCTACATGTCTTGCTTGCACCAGTCCTACTTCCTGTTCCCAAATGTTCCTTTGGAAATGGAATGGTTCCCTGTGCCTGCCCCTGTCCCATTGTTGTATCTTCTAAGCATGAAGCTTTCACTTTGATTTCTCATAACTCACAGCTACCTTGGCCTCAAGACTCCAAGGACACTTTGGACATGGACTCTGGACATGGTTAAGCTGGAGTTGAGACCAAGGAGGCACTTGAACAAGATCAAGTAATTTATTCCCTAGAGGAGAGGTGAGATTTGGGATCCAGAATGGGAGACCATGGCCCAGAGCCCAGTGGCATGGCCCACTAGTGGGCATCTTCCAAGTGGGAGCTCTGTGGGTGTCCTCAGCTCTGATGGCACCACACGCTGCCGTCTCACCCTCAGTACCACTGCCCAAGACACAGAGCCAGAGCTCCCCCTTCTTGACTAGAGTTTCCAAATCCATGAGCCAGAGCATCACAGTGGTGACCTGTCTTACGGGTACTGGCAGGAGTCAGTGAAAGGCCAGGGCAAGCTGGCTACTCCATGTCTTCACTCTGGGCTGGTTTGGTGCAACTGCAATGTGCTCAGTTAACTTCCCGACTTTCTCTGTGGTGCGATTCCCTGAATGGCCAGAAAGGAATTTGTGTCTTTCAAGATCCATTCTTTAAGCTACTCCGTCACACAGGATAAAGGGAAAGTAGAAGTAAATGTGGATGGGAAGCCTGGCATAGTGACAGGTGCTACACCCAGTGCCTGCACATTCTTGCTGCATCCTTGGAACAGTGCTGGAATACTACTGTCCAGGGTGGGATGTTTTTAGACCAAAAAGCAACACAGAGTTATAACAAAAAGACCAAACCAGTGGTTATTTTGTGGTTGTTTTCTGTTTTAGCCAGTGCTAGAAATTGAACCCAGGGCCTCTGCACTGAGCTGCACCTCCAGCCTTTGTTTTCTACTTTAGACAGAGATGTCTCAAGTGACTAAGTGGCCCAGACTGGGCTCAACCTCTCATCCTGAAGCCTCAGCCTCTTGCAGACTTGTGCCACCACCACGCCTTGCTGGGCGTCTTGCACATCAGTGAGTGCTCCCAGGGTAACACACACAAGCATGCTAAGTTTTAGGCTAGATCTCACCTGATTTTAAAATGAAACTTCCATCAACTTCCATCACAGGAACAAAAAAGAAAAGAACTCATCATGTTTGGTTTTGAGTACGAAAGAAATGAACAATGCATTTTGAGGGCCTCATTTTTAAAATTATTTTTATGTTCCAGATAGAAGTTCTTTGTGTCAGGAACCATCAGCTAAATATTTTGCCAAATCGTGGGTTTTCTTTTTGTTTTATTGGTGATGACTTTTGACAGTAAAACCTTTTCAAAAAGATGTTGATTCTTTGAAGCACTTTCTATGCAGCTTGGTTTTTGTTCATGAAAACCTTGTCTACCCCTATGTTTTCAAGATTTCTACCTACTGTCTCCTCCAGTAGATTTGGTGTTTCTATTTTAATATTTCAATCTTTGATCTGTTTTGACTTTAGTGCATGGTGATAGACCTGGGTCTAATTTTAACCTTAAGCATGTGAAAAGCTAGTTTTTCTATTAAAGAAACTACATATTTGTAGTTTTCTATTAAAGAAACTATACATTTGGCCCTTGTCAAAGATAAGGTGTGCAAGTGTGTTTATAGGTGTGTCTGTATCTTCTAGTAGGTTCCATTCATCCTCAGGTCTGTTTCTTTTTCAGTACCATAACTTTAACACAGTAGCTTTATAGTATAATTTCAACTCAGGTATTGCGATGCCTCCTGACATTCCAATTTTTTCCCTAGGGTTGATTTTGCTATTTTCTAAGTCTCATCTGTTCCAGATGAATTTTATAAATACTTTCTCTAGATCTGTAAGGCATACTAATGATATTTTAATCAGGATTGCATTGAATTTGTACAACAATTTTGGGAGTGTGGGCATTTTCATAATGTTGATTCTTCCTATCAAGGAGCAAGGAATATATTTCCATTTTCTGAAATCGGTTTTTACAAAGTACTGTAATTTTCACTGTCTGGATTTTTAACTTCCTTTGTTAGGCTGATTGCTAAGTATTTCTCTTTTTTTGAATGTCATTGTCAATGTTGTGTTTTCCCTAATTTCTCGCTTGCTGTGTTTGTTGTCTGTGTACAGAAATGCTATTGATTTTTTGAGCACTGACTTTGTATACTGATATGCTACTGAATTTGATTATTAAATCTAAAAGTCTTTTGGTGGAGTTTAGGGGCGTTTGGCAGTCACCAATGAAGAAAATGTCAATTCCTGATGGATTCATAGATGAATTCTGTAAGAAATTTAGAAAAGATTTCACATCAATTCTTATCAAACTCTTCAATGAAATTGAAAGAGAAGCAATTTCCCCAAAATCATTCCTGGAGGCAAATATTACTCTGATACCAAAGCCAGAGAAAGACCCAGCCAAAAAGAGAATTACAGGCCTGTCTCATTAATGAACATAAATGCAAAATTCCTCAGTAAAGTACTATCAAACAGAATACAGCATATCATCAAAAACATTATATATCATGGCCAATTAGGATTCATCCCAAGAATGCAAGGATGGTTCAGTAAATGAAGAACAATGCATTTTGAAAGAAACTGACATGTCCTGGCCTCAGAACCAGCAGATTATGGCCTGAAACCACCACAAATAGTGAGCTAAATAAACCTTTCCCTCTTTAACTTTGGGTGTTGGAGATTTTGTCTCAACAATGAGACAGGTAACTAAGACAGTGGCATAATCTCCATTGGCACAATCAGTTAGCACATGCTACTTAAACTGTAGGTAAGACAGGTGGGTTTTGTGCCTGAAAATTCCCACAACCAGAGAGATCTGGCACAAGAGGCCTCAAAGGACTATGGTGTCAACTCCTTGAAGTCCAAGCCACTACTAAAAATGTTGAGAAGGACCCTGTCTCCCCTGCCACCTAAAGAACAGAATTAGGCCTTTGCCCTGCAGACTGTTGTGAACCAGCACCATGTTACATGAGCTAAGGACCATCACAAGCAATACAAATGCCTCAGCCAATCCTACATCTACCTTTGAGGATATTTATCCAGCAGGGAAGGTAGTTGGTTCTCAGTCTGTGTCAGCTCAGAGAACTAAATAGAGAACTGGTTGCTGACATGAAGGCTCTGAGAGGTGGAAGTGGACAGAGAGAGCACTGAGCCCTCCACAGGCACAAAGACTTCTAGGGGAAATGAAGAGAATAAGCCACAGATGTGGATATAACTTCCTATCAGTGCAAATGGAAAGGCTGAGGGGAAATGGTCTGCTGATCCCATACAGAACTCCTCAGGCACGAAATTGGCCCAGGACAACGGCAACGGTCTGAGCTCCAGTCAAGGTCCAAAAGCAGAAGGTCAATGGCCCTACTCTAGAGACAGGGAGAGTGGATGCTCCTGGCTCATTTTCTGGTCCCACGCACACTTCTAATGCACTACACCCAAGAGGACACTTGCTCATCCCATACCTGGGTCCTGACATGGATATCCCCTCACCCACAGACACCCTGTCATGCCCCATGCTATAGCTGGTCCAGAGGTAAAAGGCTTACCTCTCAGCACAGCCCTTTCCTCACCTGTTCCTGACCATAAGTGGGCAGTGTACTCCTTGGTGTGCAATAGCCGTGTCACCTGCCCACCTGGGGCCCTCAGTGAGGCTCTGGAGCCAAGAAACAGGTGTCAAAAAGCC
>PVKA01045740.1:0-15370 GCA_004027165.1 Ctenomys sociabilis | reverse complement strand
AAATTCTAATCTCTCAATAAATAACATTGCTGAGTTAGTTATGAAAAAATATGCTATCTCCAATTCAATTTCTGCTCCAATACAGATCTTGCTAAATATTTTAAAAGCAGTATTCTTATAATTTAGATTAAATTATATTGAATATTAATGTTATCTATGAGAATTAACATTGTAATTGTTAGAAACATTTAAAATATTTTTAGTAAGGGCTGGCACAATGTTTTTATTTTTATTATAAAATACTGTGTTGATCCCCATGCTTTTGTAGAAAACAGGTGATATTCTGAAGCTAAAGCTCAGTAAGTGAAAGGATACCATTAAAATTAAGATAATAGTATTGTGTAATGTGATTCAAATGTCTTAAATCTCTTGTAAGTGTAGTTATATAATGTTTGTACCATTAGATTTAACATAACAAAAGTGCACCATTAAGAATCTACCTGTGGAATACTTAATACACAAATTTGGAACTGGATTTGGTGTATTGGCCTACAAAGCCTTTTCCTTATATATGGACTGAATATTAATTTTGAAATTTTGTGTAGGAAAATATTTTGAGCCACAGGGAATTGAAGAATTTCTTGATTCATTTTTTTTTCTTTAAATGTTGGATTATCCAGCAAAAATGTGTTCTGTCGTTCTATTTTACATACCCTATATTAAAGTATTTTTAGTATTAAATGACTTTCCTGTGTTTTTCCAAAATGGTCATTATCAAGCTGAATGATACTGACCATATGATATGTAATGATAATAATTAAAATTGGAAGTGAAATAATACATTTGATTAAATGTTGTAGACCTTCAAGTAGCTAAATATTTTCAAAGTATGTTTATCAGCTTTATTATTGTGTTTCTTACTGTTTCATCTCTTATTTTGCTTAACTTTTCCCAAAACTGTTGGTAATACCATTATCTTTTAAAAACTGAATTCATTTTAACAAACATAAAACATAAAATTCTAGTTAATAAGTTATCTTAAGTATCCAGTGAGCAGCTTGCCTAGTTTAATAAAATAGTTATGACTGTGGTTTTAATTTATCTATTTCTTTTGCAAAATTTTATTATTAATTCTGTTTTCAAAATAGTATGATAACATGAATTTTTCCTTTCTTGCTCATTTCTTTTTCTGTAGATGGATTTAACATTTTCATTAAAAGCTACCAGTTTGTCGCTAATGTTTTTCATCTCTTTAGTGTCTTTTGTTGATTATTCATTTTGCATGAATGATTTTTTCATACAGTTATTTAAATTAATACTGTTGAACATTCTACAAATCAGTACTTGCTTGTCCATGCTAAGTGATGATTGACATTCGTGTACAATATTGGTGAAATATGGCTCCAGGCATTGCAATACAATCTTCCTTTAACCTTTTTACCAAAAGGCCAATGATGATACAATATTATTTCCATTTTCATTTGACTGATACAATACATTAAGTCAAAGAACCTTAAATTATAATTACTTAATAGGTGTAATGTAACAAATAACATATTTCCTGTTGTATACCTCAACCCTGAAAATATTATTTACTTTTACTCTCCCCAGTTCATATGTGATTATGGGACATTTATTTTTTAAAGATATGTACAAAGGATAAGTGCAGATGGAGCAGGCCATTTCCTTACTTATATGACAGATATTTTTTTTTATATTCACATAACATACAGGCAGAATATATTTAAGAGAATAATATATTTTAAAGATCACATTCCAAAGTACAAAAAGATATAATGTAATCTAATAATTATTTGATTATTTCTCACCATAGTTAATTTCCTCTCTACTTTTGGCTTTCATTTGATTTTTAAAGGGAAAAAATTAGAAGAATATTTAGAAATTTAGCTTTTTATTTTATTTGAAATATATTGTTATTGGATATATCTATAATTATGTTGATATTGCTTTCTACCAGTTGAAATTGAAATCATTGGATAATTTTCCTTTGTTTCATTTTCAAAGATGAAATATAAGTGAATACATATAGTGACTATTATGATCGTATTGTCTTAATTCTTAGTCATTTGAGACAAAACTTTGCAATTATGAATGTTTTGTTCTGCATAAGTTAGTAAGTTATGTGAAAAGAAGTTATAATTTATCACCCTTCCCAAGAAATTTAGAGGTTCCCCTCATAAACTTCACATTACAAGTTAATAAATTTTTCCTGAGACATTTCTTTTTCTTAAAAAATGTAGCATTAAAATTACATGTGCTACAGATCTACAATATGATAGATAGATAGATAACATGCTATATATTCTGTAATGATAATATAGTCTAATGAATTACATAGCATTCCCAACCCTAAGTTACCACTTCTTTGTGTATATATGGAAAGAACACACATATCTATTGTCTTATTAAATTTCAACTAAACAATATGTATATATGATAAACAGTATTGTCTTACTGGAAATTCAATTTCTAGAACATCCTCATTTCAAACCATATTCTTAAGCTGAACAAAATGAACTCAAGTTCATTTAATGATACTTATATGTCTTTTGGATAAAAATAGCTAAAGTTAATATTTAAAATTAATGGTCAATAAAACTTAAAAGTACATAGAGTATTTAGCCAAAGATTTTTTTGTTTGTTTATTGCTATTGTTAGTTATTGTGGTTCTTAATGGTACTTATCCAACTAATTTCTATTAGTGCAAGATTGGCTAAAAAAATATGTCATTTTGTCAAAAAATTGTGCTGTTACATAGTTAATAAAATTTTCACCAAAAATTTGCTTGTATAAAGGCTTTATGGAAAATGGTTATTCTGTTTATGACATTTATATATTATTTTGAAAACAATTGTAGGAATTGTCAACATAACCATTTTAGTTCTACTTGTTTAAATAAACATGTACGATGTTTTTCATATACTTCTTCATGAAATGGTCATTTATTTCAGTCTTCCATTGAAATGAATTAGGGAATATTCCTATGCTTTACTGGTTTGAAAATGTCAGAAATAATTAAATTGAAATGTCAGAACTAATAATTATCCTAATTTGTGTCTATGATTTTCATGCATGGTGTGTCTATATAAATACAACATGTCTGAATTCTAGCCTAATTAATGACGAGGTCGGCTTGAGGAAGGTTCAAATCAACCTTCCTTTTAGCCCTATATTTCTATAACAAAAGATCTGAGGTACTTATGTAGGGAGAAGGCTGCTTCCATTTAGATCAGTCCTTAACGGTCTAGTCTCTTGACGCCTACAGTTTGAGGCTTGCCATGAGGCTCAGTGTCAGGGTGGGTGTGTGAGGCAGAACACCCATGCTGAAGTTATGCATGAACCAGGGAGCACAACCGATCCAAGTTCCAGGGTCATATTGTACACTTTAAAGTGGTGACTTCAGGGGACCTAAAAGTTCCTCCAAGGACTCACTTCTCAAATTTCCACAATTCCCTGGGAATAACTGGGAAGAGCACCTTTAACACCTGAGTCCCGCAGGGATACAAGAGGTAGTAGGATGTAAAGAAGGAATCACCTATTTCTCTTACACATTTTGAATCCAAATTTTTTATAATTCCTCCAGGTCATGGTTCGTCTATTCAGCAAATTCAATAGCTCTTCATTCTTTTAAGTACTAGCAAGCTCTCACATCCACTTATCAAAATGGTCAAGTTAAAGTAATCACAACCCTTTCCTCTTAGACCAGTTTGTGACATTTTCCCTTTGTCTTATGCTTGAGCCCAACTGGGAATCCTTCAGTGGCACAGGGGACAATGGACGCTTACTATCCTGGTGCTTCTCACACTGCCCTCTTCCTCTTCGGCTTTTATTTCTTCTAGGCTGACATATGGAGAGATGTGAAAAGAATTCTAAAGGTTTTAATTACTATTTTATGGTAGAATGACCTTGATGCCATCTGACTCCTTATTTTGAGTGGTTGCTCCAGGCACCCAGAGACCTATGAGACTCTGTTTCCTTGGGACAAATGAAGAGGTTTTTTGTGATTTATTGTCACTTTCCCTTGACTTTCCCTAGTCCCCTCCTTCAGGAACAGTTTCACTGTGATGGGTAGCCCGCTCAATACCACTCTACAAAATTAATGTGTTCATTGTCCTCCTTACATGTAAGAAATGTTATCAATCTAGCCACACCGTGCCAAGGATTTCAATTTTCTCTCATTGCTTTTTTCCCTTGATTTACCAATCATAGTTATTTTTCAGCCAATCTTTTAACAGCTTTACTAAACATGAGGATATGCAGTTTAAGTTCTCATGAGAGCCGAGCCACCATGCTACAGTGTAGTATCGCATAAAAGAAAATGATACGACCCACCTAATGTTGCAAAATCAGTGGACTGGCTTAGATATTCTCAATTTTATTGGCAATACCAACAGATAAAAAGTGTCTTTGTAACTCTCCTCCTTCTCTAATATAAAGATTAGAAATAGATGACTGATTTTTGTCATAGACTTTGGATAGGTGATGTCTTAGATATCAAAATAACATGCTATTCACTTTATTCAGCATATGTGGATTAAAGCTACTATTCTGCTATGATTTGAGGTTGACAATAAGGCCAATGATTTTTCATACAAGGGAAAAAGACATGAAAATTTTCATTGTGTAGGAATTTAATAGAAAAAATATGCTATTCTAATCAAATGATATGATGAACTCTAAATGTATGTAATACTTAAAACTGTATTTTCAATAAAACCATATTTTCATATGATTTTTATCACAGATTACAAGTTTTATTTGTACCACTTTATTTACAGATGAAATGATTTTTTTAAGAGTTCTACATTTCTGTATGTTAGAGAAAATCTAAATATGCTCCATAAATTCAGTTCCTATGAATTGATTTTCAACTGTTATGCTCAAATATTTTTGAATGGGTCAGGTATACCTAAGTTATCTTGAGAGGAAAAACCAAATATCTAAACAGTAGAAATGAAATATGCCTAAAACAAATGAAAGACACGATGTAAGATTATGACCTAAATTTTTCATCTTATATGCTGTATCATGCTATCATATAAACTGTGTCTATTGTTGAATTTTGAACACAGGAGTTTCAATACAGCAATTTATTTTATGTGTTATTTTTCTTTTATCTTAGATTTTTCATTGCCTTTTACATTTTTATTTTATATTATTTTACTTTACTATTTTTTTCTGTATTTAGTACAGGGTCTCCAGGGTCTCATCATGTAGATCAGAATCCTAGCCTCCCAAGTGCTGGGATTATAGGTGTGTGTCATCATACCCAGGTTCAATTGCCATCTCAGCCTGCCCTGTGGGCGGAGCCAACATGGAACCCTGAGGACTGAAGACCAGCCTCTGTGCTATGCCTAAGCATAGCACTTTAGTCCTGTGAGCTATCAAGCTGGCCCAAAATTTGGCTAAGAGAGAGGGTTTTTGTTGTTGTTGTTGTTGTTAATGTTTTGTTTTTTTGGTGGTACTAGGAATCAAACTCAGTTTCTTGCACTTGCCAGGCAAGAACTTATTACACTGAGCTACCACCCGGCCCTATTTTTTATATTTTTGAAGAGTAGAAAATAGTATTAAAACAGAAAAAATTACTAGTGATACAGAATTTCGCTTAAAGTAAAACAGATTTATTTTTCCCTTTTGACACAATTGAGGTTTGAACTCAGGCCCTTGTGCTTGCTAGGGTAGTGCTTATTCCACTGAGCCATCTTCCCACAGATTTCACAGTATATGTTATAATATATAGTGTTGTCTTTCAGATAAATATTTATATTACCAGATACATGCATATAAAATTGGAAGAAGAAAAAAACATATATAAGAAATTAAGAAGCAAAAAAGTACAAACAATTAAAAAAAGACAAAATAAATTATTATCTGCTCCTTTCCATTGACCAGTAGAAATGCACAGTTATAGTTGTCCAAACTGTCCTGCTTACATACATAGATATATCTTCTTCTCTTATCCTTCTTCTCAACTCAGGAGCTCTTTCCTTTTTAATAAGCTCATTCTCTTTTTCCCAGTATCTGTTGCACCTTTTATAAAGATTCCATTTTCTCTTTCAGGTTCTCACACTAAGGTGATAACATGGTGTTCGGGCATGCAGCAGGCACAGAGACTCTGCTGGTGCCAGTCCAACATTTTATGTGCTATTTTTCTTAAGCCTGCTTTCCAGACAGATATTTTATTTTTTGGTAATATTGGCAGTTATTCTGATACATGTTATACATATGCAAGATTTAATTAAGCTCATACTTTATAATTTGTATTTTTAACACTAAATTTCACAACAGAACATTTTTCTTTTATTAGTGGAATTAAAAGTATACTTCTTTGACTTTTAGACATCTTGTTTGATATAGAATAATTAGATAATGACACTGTATCTCTTTTTTAAATCATTCTTTCTCTTGAAAGATGACATTTGAATGTCAGTCCTGGATATCTTAAGCCTGAGCCCTGTATCCATGATTTATTTGAAAGCTATTTTTCTCATCTAAAAAGACCATTTTACTATTCACTGCATTGCAGTCATGAAATACATTAATAGTTCATAACATTTCAATTGAACCTTATATCATTTTAGTTAAAATTGCAATTATGAAAGTAACTGTTACATGATAGATTTAAGGCAAGACTATAGTTTGCCAGATACGACTTATTCTTTATATTGCAATCCACTCTTTTTGTTTTATGAAACTTCTAGAATGCTTTCAGGTTAAAATGTCAAGTTCTTACAAAATGAATGTGTTCTCTACATATAGGCAACCCTCAGGGGATTGTTACATTTCATTCTGCACTCTAAATTACTTCCACTGAAGAAAATATATATTTTAATATGATATAATAATGTGTATGCACATGCATGTCTATTGCTACATATAGACAAATATTTTTATGCTTCTTTTAAGCTATTTGTTTACATGAAACTTCTACAAAACAGAAAGGAAGAGACAGGAAATGAGCACATGAAAAAGTTCAGTTTTAAAGGATTGACAATAGAAATCAAGAAAAGTTTTATCTAAACCATATTTCAATATTTTCTTCTGAATTTGATAGAAAGAAACGACAATGACTCAACTGCTGTTCCTTCCACGGCTGACATCAAAGCCTGCTGAATGTAGTTTCTGTCCTGTGTTTGTAATAACTTCAGTCTAAAATAATAACTACATTTAATTCTTTTGTGGCAAAAGGAGAAGGGAGGAAATGGAAAAGACTACAAAAAGATGGACAAAGAACAGCAGTGTATGTGGCCTGTAAAGTTTAAAATATCTGTTATCTTTACATTTAGAGAAAGAATTTTCTGATCATCACAGCTCAGTGAATTCAGGAACACAAAGTAACCACTTTCCTCAAAGGATTGAAGGTTTGCTGTTTAAAGAATGCATGCATAAACATATATATGAATGAGTGCAGCTTACCTAAATAAATAGTTGAAAAATCCAACCTCTTTTTTTTAACATTTTATTTTCCTTTATTTTTTTCATTTATTTTTATTTTATTAAAATACAAATGTCAATAAGACAGTTTCAAGACACCTTAACCATACAGATTCGATGAATTAATACATTGCAAATTGTTTTCATAACGTTTTGGTATTGTGCAAGGTGCATACATGATATTATATTTACAGATATTATTTTAGCAGATATCTCTTATCAGTGAATTAAGAGTGTAGTTGCTTACTTATCATTTTTTTATACCTGAATTATATCAAAAATTCAATAATTATTTACCTAGTGGATGACCATAGTACTAAAAGCCGACATAATATCCTGTCCAGCCACCATTAGTGCAGATCTTGCCTCTAATAGAAATATGTAGAAGCACAGCGTTATCTATCCCAACTGTCCTGTTTATACACACACATCATGATTTTTTTCTTTCTACATCCCTTCCTTTGTCTACATCTGTCAAAAGTGGGCACTCCATTGACATTCAACTAACTTAGGTGCTTGAACTCAACAACATAATCCAACACAGTCCAGCATTCTGCAACCACAGGGAGTTATTCAAAGAAATTGTCGACCATATCCATTTACAGCTCAGCTTAAGATTATGGGCTCACGATGTATATTTCATTTTTATACATTTCTGCTGGATGGTTAAGACATAGGTAGATTAAAACTTATATACCAACACAAGAACTTTATATTTCCTATGTGGTCATTGAAGTCCTCTCAGGGTTTATCTTGTAGTCCTGTACATTATTCTGTAGTTCCTTTGTCTTACTCAGCTATTAAGAATGATAAGTTTGAAGCATTTATACTGAAGTGGGTGCCACTTGAACATATACTCATAAGTGAAATAAACCAGACACACATGTGTAAATATCATATAGTCTCCCTAGTATAACAAGCAAAAAGGAGAAATACAAAAGGAAATGTACAACAAGTAAAATCAATTGAGTCAGATAAGGAAAAGTGAATGGCATATGCTGCAGGATACTAATCAGCTTTTCTTCTTCCAGAAGAAACAACCTAAGATGACAAGTCAGAGTTGGAGAAATAGAAGAGCCACAAGGCCAGCCAACATTTTGGCCCTAGCCTTTCAAGGTCAGTGAAGACTCAGGACATAGGAGAACCTGTACTGGAGCATCATGAAACTCAGGTGAGTTCCAAATTTTCTGAACAAGGAGATTATGGAGCCACAGAGGAAAGAGACTGAAGTTCTAAAGTGTGCCTGGGGAGAGTCACATGAAGAGAAAACTTTCTCTCAAGCTCTCACAGAGAGCAATCTGGTCAAGCATTGGCCGTGACTCATCCACATGGATGACACAGACAAAATCCAACCTTTTGTCTTTGGCCACATTTGCTTTTCTGTCAATGCCCTGGCCCATTCAGATGTGAGGTTCCCCCAGGCCCGCACAAAGCAAAACCTGGTGTTTTCTGGGCTGCGTTCCTTCACGGTCATGCTCTCCTAAGGCTCCTGCCCACTTTCATTAATAGGAGAACCTGCCTTGTTCTGTACAGGCCCACCAGACAGCAAATACTGCAGTGAAATTCCATGTACAATAGAATTTTCAGGAGAACTAGCTGAAAGGTTGATTTAAGAAAATTTTATAGGAATCCTGGTAATCCAGCAGACTGTAAGATGAGTCCAACTTCCATGAAGACGAGTGTGTTTATTGAGGAGGAAAAAGAAAAAGGACCATTTTGGAGGAATTCTGTCAGGCTGCAGTGTAATCTTGGGAATTTCTAGGAAGGCCCACAGGCAATTCACTCAAAGTTCTTTAAGCAGGGAGCTCCATTACTTTCAGAAAGGCCCAGTTTAGCATGTTTGGAGCCATGTTTGTGAGACTGGGCTGATTTTCATGTGAATAGGGATGAAAATTTCAGAATTTTAGGAGTAGCAGTGATTAGTCCCTTATGATCTCAAATTGAGTGCATTTTAATTTATCTACAATATGTTTCTGTAAACAATTCAAAATACCTCATTACTTTGATTCTGTCCTCATCATTTGAAATTATTTTCATGTGATTCAAGCTTTTATTTTCTCATACTGAATGTGTGCTCTTTTTGATAGCTGCATTATTTGTCTTATTTTGATTTCTTTTCAAATAGTTCAGTATAATTTCATCTTATTTTAAAAATCATTCAATAGAAATACATGAGATTCTCTCTTTCACTTAGCAATGAGATATATAAAATATTAGTTCTTCAATTTTATCCAATGACTTTTAAAATAATAATATTTACTTGGATTAAAAAACCAGTAATTTAGTTAGTAGAAAGCAAACCTATAGGAGAATTATAGGATATAATTCTCCAATTTTTGTGCTTGAAAAGTTGTTTTAAAATTAGTAGAACCTCTTCACTGAAGCCACCAGTGAGCTAGATATCAGTCATGCCCTAACAGAATTAAACATCTCTTTTTATTTGTTAGATATTTACCTTTTGAAATATTTTAGTATGAAAGATCACTTTGAAACATAAGATCAGCCACACCAGTGATACTAAGGCAGATATTTGGAATAGAAGTCCTTAGCAGGACCAAGAATCCACCATGAAGTCAGGATGTATTTTGGCTATTGGTCTTGCAATTCATGTGAGTATATTTGCAATCACTTAATTTGAATAGCACTGCAAATCTCACAGTGGAGAACAAGATCTCTGAGAATAATGCAGTATTCACTATTTTCAACCTGATGCTGATATGATGGTCTATACAATACTGCAGTGTATGATAGTTTGCCTGACGTGGGCTCAAAGTTGTATTACATAAATGCCATTTAATTTATATAATCTGTTGAATGCTGTAATTTATTTCATCAGCAGATCAAAGTCTCCCCAAATAACTGATGATCCTCATCCTATCTGTACTAAGTGCAGAAGGCAAACTTGGGTACAGGGTCTCTTTCAAGATATATTTTATGGTGCTTCCTAATAATATTCCTGTATTCCTAACTTAGATCATACATGAGTTGTAATAAAGCCTCACATCACAAATTCTATTATTTAAATCACTTCTAAAAGAAATGCAATAAAATATATGTTTCACCAAATTTTTAAGATTTGTTTTGTTTTGATTGCAATGTACAAATTATGCATGCTGATATGGTTCAGTATGGTATTTCCATTCCACAGAATGCCCTCTGCAATACAATTTCATTTTATTCATTCTCTAATAAACTAAAACCTTTCTCAACCTCTGGAGATCACTGTTTTACACTAAATTATGTGGGTTTTTTTTTTTTTTGGTATCTGCCACATTAGAGAGAAAACATGTAATATTTGTCTTTCTCAGTCTAGTTTTGATTCATTGAACCATCTCCCAGTTTGATCCATTTAGCTGCATATTATAGGACTTGATTTTACTGTTTTGTTGAATAGCACTTCAAACACACACACACACATACAGAGAGAGAGAGAGAAAGAGAGAGAGAGAGAGAGAGAGAGAGAGAGAGAGAGAGAGAGGAAGGCTGATTTTATTATTTAGCTGTTGTGGTTAGTTAAAATATAGAGAGGGTTTCAACTACCTCTTTAATATGCGAGTTTCATTTCTTGGATGAACGCCTATTAGTGGATTTGTTGGGACATATTTTATATTCATCTTTAATTTTTTAGAGACACTGTACTATTTACCATATTACATGTGCCATTCACATTCCTACCTATAATGTGTAACAGATCCCATTTTCTTCAATTCATAGGAATAGTTGTTTTTGTCTTCATTGTATTTATTTGGATATTAATTTTGGAGGTAGTCTAATTGAAACAAGAAAATAAGTCAGTGTTTTTCTGATTTATACTTTCAGCTGATCTGTAACATTGCATATGTGCCCATGTCCTATTATTTTCTTTTGAGAAATGTCGATTTAAGTCATTTCTAAGTGGGATTGTTTGTTCTGTCTCTATTGAGTTGAATTCATTATATACTGTCAGATGCTTAGTTTTCAAATATGTTTTGGAAAATATACATTTTTTAACAGCCAGCAATTGTTAGCACAGAAATATCTCTTCTCAGAAACACTTTGTCTGATTTTCAAATTCTTGTATGTAATTAAAGCTTGACAAAGACTCTCTTTAGTGAATAGAATTATTCGTTTTATATTAATTTCCCATTTATAATAAATTTAAATTTTTAAACAAATATAAAATACTTTGCAAAAAGAGTCTTGTATTCTGCAAAGATACATTGTAGACTTAATAATATTATTTGTCAATGAAGGGTTATCTCTGAGAGTATCAGATACATTCTCTTTTAATTAGTATGAGTTTATGGCCTTATCAAATTTGAAATTTGTAGGTCCTAAAAACTTGAAAAAGAGATATGTATGAAATATTTTCTTTGCCAGCAGCTTGAATATATTTTATCATCCCCTATCTTTATCTGCAGACATTGTAAAAGCAAGGAAGCCTTTGATGGATAGTTTAAGGACATTAATGTCCAGATTACATGGGCTGTAACAGCAAGTTTCACCTTTCCAATATTATTCATTTGTCATTCTTCACCATCATTTTCTCATAGCAGGAAATATATTCCTAGTAAAAAAAAAAAAAGGAATCAGTCATTTCTGTTTGAAAAATCTCTCCTAGAGAATAGGATCACTATTGCAACATAATTTTCCTTCTGCAGGAAGATATTTTTAGCATAACAGAATATATCTTCAGTAAGTTAAGGACTTAAAAGATTAATGTTACTCTACGTGAGACACTGTATACTTCTTGTAAGGAGATAAGCAACTGCATGATAAAACTTTGGGAGTAACAGAAGTTGATAGGATTGTCACAAAGCTGAAAGATAATGGTGGAAGTTCTGTGTCTCCATAGCAGAAAGCAGAAGAATGAGGGGTAGAAAAACAGAGAAAAATGGAAAGGAAAGAGAAAATATCACTACCTAACAAAAGAAGAGATTAAGTAACTAGATTAAGGATTAAGACAACTAGGGATACAGCCCAAGTGAGATTTTGCCATTCATTAGATATGACATATCATTTTATTGCAATAGATTGTTTATTATATTAGCATCAAATTGCCTAAGAAGAAACATTTCACATATACACACAATGCTAATGCCCATATCATTAAATTCTTAACCCTTATAAGTTTAATGAAAAAGTTGTTCATTTTTACTGTCACACTCTTCACCTCATGTCATATATTGCCATAAGACTCTAGTATTAAGAAAATACATTACAGGATATATACCAGCTTTCACTAAATTTCTCCAAAGAAACCAAAAGTGCATTAAGAAAATGATTTATTGAAATTAGAAAATAAAGCTACTATAACAACATGCAAAGAGTTTAAAAGATAAAATAATTGTTAATGTATTAATGCATCCAGAAAATAAAATTTGCTAGAAGTTTAGCAATATTTCAAAATATGTATTTTTTTTTCTTTTGAGACAGGGTTTTCCATGCAGGTCAGGCTGTGACTCCCGGACTGGCCTCAAGGTTGTGCCCATCCTCCCGCCTCAGGCTTCCGAGTGCTGAGGACACAAATGGGCACCATCACTCCCAGCATTTGGACAACTTCTGAATGAAGTACGAGTAGAAGCAAACCCCTTAACCTGAAAAGAATAGCTTCAGAAACCTATATGAAACTTTATACTTCTCAAGGTATTTTAAATTCAAAAACAGTATTTTTCATAATTAAATAATGATACACTACAGAAATTTTGAGTGTAATGCATTTAAAATTTTTATCTTTACATCATATGATTTTCTATTTGAAAATCAAATAATATATAAATAAACTATGAAGAATAATAATATGGATATATACATTTATATCCATTTTTGGATAAAATATCAACGTAAACAATCAAAAGCATTTTGGGACACTCACACAATTGCAATAACTCACATTTTAATCTCTTGTAGCTAAAAAATTATCACCTATAAGTAATTAATTGAAATATGTGAAAAATTTTGTCTGGGGAAAAAAATGCAATTGAGGACCCAGTATAAACATAGCTATTCATTTCTAATTGAGTTATGGCTTCAGCATAATTCACTCAACTCCCAATAAAATTGTGCGTTATTTGTAGAGACACTGAGAAGCAGATTCTGACACAAAATCCAATATCTAAAACTGGATAGGCCACAGTCGTGCCATTGTGCAACACACAAAAAAGGATTTTGCTATGAAGTAGGAAAATTGGTTCTCTTTAGAGGAAGAAGAAAAAGAAGTTAGAGTTCCTTATACATTATAATAAAAAGTTCAATAAACATGAAAAACCTTAAAAAAGAATGTGCAGAAAGTAAAATCTCAGCGAAACATACTTGTTTGTCTATATTTCCCACAATCCAATGGAGCTAACATTGTTTTATTGTAGAATGTGAACCTTACAGAATATTTGCAGAAATGTGGTAAAGGAAAAGAATATGTCATTTCTAAGCCGGACTCGCACATCATAGTTATTTTGTTATTTTTAGTTTAGTTTGTGAACTGGCTTTTTATTTTAAATTTTGTGTTAGAACATATTTGCAGTACATCATGATTATATACATCATGGAGAGTCAGTAAATATATATATATATTATATATATATACTATATATATATACATATATATATAAATATATATATGTTATATATATAAAACATATAGCCGGGCGTGGTGGCGCATGCCTGTAATCCCAGCACTCGGGAGGCTGAGGCAGGAGGATTGTTGTGAGATCGAGACCAGCCTGAGCTACAAAGTGAGCTTAAGGCCAGCCTGAGCTGCATAGTGAGACCCTGTCTCAAAAAGAAAAAAAAAAAAAAAAAAAAAAAAAAAAAAAAAAAAAAAAAAAAAAAAAAAAAAAAAAAAAAAAAAAAAAAAAAAAAAAAAAAAAAAAAAAAAAAATATATATATATATATATATATATATATATATATATATATATATATATATAACATATCTTAACACTGCTTACTTGTGCAGGCCAGTCAGTCTCATGCAATCGCCCCCACGGGGGTGGTGCCTGTGACGTGCACCTTCACCGCAGCCTGGGCATCACAGGAATGACAATCTCAGCCATAAAATCAAACGTGGGTGTGGCACTCGACATCTAAAACCGTGTGATAATAGGTAAGCATCCCCACAACTCGATTCTTTCTGCCACTTTCCATTGGCTCCGGAACAATGTCTCATAAAAGTTTAATCATGTATTTTTCTAGCTGAATCTCTTCTAATGCCTCCCCATTAATTTTAGCTTATGATTTATATGTGACACTGAAATATGTGCTTGATTTGAATAGCTTAACAAGGAGTAACAATTCTTGTCTTGAAGACACTTATAATCAAGTAGGAAAAGTCAAAAATCAACTGAAGCAGTGCTAAGCTACTGGGGACCTGGCCTATCCTTAGTCTCTTAAATGAGTAGATGATGAATGGCTTAAGTAAGAGACCAGTAGTGTGATTTTAGGGACTACAAGAAAGATCGGAACTGTCTCTCAGGAATAGAGACAAAGAGCTCCACTGGCTAGTCTATATATTTATTTGATTTACAAACAAAGGAAGGAGAGACTGAGGCAGGCTTAGGAAGTGAGCAGGACCTTGGAAGTTGGTTACAAGACCTCTCCAAGAAGAAAATTTGGACATTTAAGAGTGCTCTTTGATCTCTAAAGCAGGCAGCTTTGTTCTGGGGTGGGGACTGCCAGCGGCACGTCTTCCTCGCTGGCTCAGCTGTGGAGCTATCTTGACTTCAGAGCACTGTGCATGTTATTGTCTTACAAAAGTCAAGATGGATCCCTGGGCACAGTAACTTAACTGCACAGCCCAGTCTCCAACACTAGGTAGTGCTTGTGGAGCGTGACGAATAGCAGGAAAAAATATGCTGGAGAGAATGATGTAAGGATGGAGTCTCAGAAGATGCGAGTGGTTGTAATACAGAGTGCGTATCTAATGATCGTATTTTGGTAACAAACAAAATCATCTGTCTTTCCTTCCTTCTTCCCTCCCTCCCTCCTTCCCTCCCTCCC
>PVKA01045739.1:0-15367 GCA_004027165.1 Ctenomys sociabilis | reverse complement strand
GCTGCATCCTGTTTGCCACTATCTTATTAAGGATTTTTGTGTCTATGTCCGTTAAAGAGAATGGTCTATAATTCTCTTTATTAGTTGGATCCTTCTTTGGTTTTAGTATCAGGGTAATGCTTGCTTGCAGGAATGGCTTTGGGAATACTACTCCCTTTTCAATTTCTTTAAAGAGTTTGAGAAGTGGTGGTATTAGGTGTTGTCTAAATTTCTTATAGAGTTCAGGCATGAATCTGTCAGGATTTAGGATTTTCTTTGTTGGTAGTTTTTGATTAGTATCTTCAGTTTCATTGATCTTAGTTTATTTAGAACTTATACCTTCCTGATGTAGCTTTTGTAATTCACATATATCTAATAAACTTTCCATTTCTCCTGAAATGGAAAATAGTATTTCTATTTTATTAGAATATAAGTTCTCAAAGTATGTCTAGGTGATCTTTTGGATTTCTGCTGGGTATGCTCTTATTTCACACTTATTATTCCTAATGGTATGGATTTGTGTCTTTTCCTTTGCTGATACAGTTAGCTAAGGGCTCATTAGCTTTATTTAATCTTTCAAAGAGCCAAGTTTTTGATTCATTATTTGTATTATTTCTTAGTCTCTTTACATTAACTTCTGCTCTAATTTTTTTAATTCTCATCCTTAAGTGAACTTTGGGCTTGGATTATTCTTCTCTTTCTAGAAGTTTGAGGTTCAGTATTAAGCTGTTTATGTAAGCTCACTGTTTTCTTGGTGTAGGAGTTCACCATTATACATTTCCTTTGTAGGACTGTTTTCATTGTGTCCCATAAGGTCAGTATGTTGTATTGGCATTATTAATTGTAGAAAATATTTCATTTCTTCTTTAATCTTATCCATGACCCAGTGATTGTTGAGGATGTTGTTATTTAATTGTTATGTGTACATTGAGTTCTTGTGCAAATTTTTTGCTACTGTTTTTAATTTCATTAAATTATTGTTTGATAATATGCATGAGATAATTTCAATTTTTTACAGTTACTTTATCATGTTCTATAAGGCAGTATGTGGTCCATTTTGCAGAAAGCCCTGTGTGAAGCTGCGAAGAATGCGTATTCTGATGTTGTGGGTTGGAATACTCTGTAGATTATCTACTAAGTCCATTTGCTCAAAAGTTTAGTTTGGTTCTAATATTTCATTATGATTTTTTTAGCTAGATTTTCTATCAATTTGTGACTATCGGTTATTGAGAAGCCCCAATATAATCGTATTATTGCTTATGTGAATTCTTTATTAATATTTGTTGCATATAGTTGGGTGCCCTGGTATTTGTTGCGTATATATTTATGCTTGTGATAAAATCCACAATAACAGTCCTCTTGCACTGTTTCTTTTGCAAGAATGCACTGAATTGTTTTATCTCTCTTAAGCAGCCTTGGTTTGAAATCTTTTTCTGCAAATAAAATAGCTACGCCCGGTGTTTTCCAGGTTCCTGACTCATAGAGTACTGTTTTCTACTCTTCGAATTTATCTCTATGAATTTCAGTTTGAATTAAATGTGTTTCTTGCATGCAACATGTTGTTGGATCTTGCTTCTTGATCCATTCTGTCAATCTGTTTCTTCTGGTTGGTAACTTGAGGCCATTAACAGTAATGGTGATAACTGATATGTATTAACTTATCCTTGTCATACTATTTTTATATAACTTTTTGTGCCTCTCTGTGCAATTGTTTTCGTTGCCTGGTGAATTCATACTACTGGGGTTCATGGAGTTGTAGTCATTGATATCTCTTCCTAGAATGTCCTTCAGAATATTTTTTGGTGCTAGTTTGGTGCTCATGAATTTCCTCAGGTGCTCTGTGTCTTGGAAGTACCTTATTTCTCCAACAATTTAGAAAGAGATTTGCAGGGTACATCATTCCGGATAGGGGGTTATTTTTTAAGGGCTGGAAATACTTCAAGTTTTCTTTGACTTGAAGGTTTCAGAAGTCTGGAGTGATTTTGATCAGATTTCCTAGTGGGTGATATATTTTTTTCCCTATTAAGTGCTTTTTTTTTTTTTTTTTTTGTATTTTAGGAAAGGGTCTACAAGGGTGTTCAGGGTCTCACTGCTAGATTGGACTCATAGTGATCTACCTGTATACAGCCTCCCAAAAGCAGGGATTACAGGCACATGCCACCACACCCAGTCTCAATTGCACACCCCTGAAGTGGGTTGGCACCACAGGCCTGGGGATTGAGCCCTTGGCCTCTGCACCTGCTTGCAGGTGCTTTAATCCACTGAACTGTTTGGCCAGCCCTAAGAGCTTTTATTCCTTTAAAACTGTTTCTTTCTTTCTTTATTTGATATAAAGTGTCACTACATAGTTCACACTCATAGTGATCCTTCTGCCTCAGCCTCCCCAGTACTTGGATGATAGGTGTGCACTACCATGCTTCACTTTCAGGGCTAGCATGGCACACCTAGGTTTCCAGAGCCTGCATTACATGTGGTACCAGGGATTGAACTCAGGTCCTTTGCTTGCCAGGCAGGTCTTAGACCTCTGAGCTATCTCCTGAGCACTTTAGTATTTTAAAGAAATCTTTCTTTTCATAATGACTAACCACAATCCTGTCTTCTCTATATGAGATTCTGTCCTTATATTAGCTCATACTGCTGCATGTACTTACCGTGGAATTTTTAATCCCTTGCATATCCATTTGAATTTGTTTTATGGGTTCCGTCTCTTTCCTATATTTGGTACTCATGGTTTCTATAATTTTCCTAAGCTCTTCTATTTTTTAATCTTTATTTTCTCTACAGTCACTAAGCATTTTCTGTATGACAGTTTCTATTCAGATTGCATAAATTTTCACTTCTTACCAAGCATTTTTTCATTATGGTCATCATCTCTGTATTTGTCTGAAAAATTTCTTTCTTAGCTGATTTTTTTTTCCTAGAGCTTCATGCATTTGTTTTGTTTGTACAATTCTGAGAGTCTATCTGGCTGGCTTGCAGATTGTTTCAATTCATTACTCCCTGGGTTTGCTTTTGGTGAGCTGGTCTCCCCCGGGGTCACATCTCTTAAGTGCCTTCTCATTTTGTATGGTTTTGTTCTGTGTAATTCCTGGATTGATCCTTACAAATTGCCTATGCTGAGTAGTTTCATTGCCAGATTTTAGAACATTCTTGATATGACTACTCAAAGGTATCTTTCAGGCCTACTGTCGTTTTAGTTTGAAGCTGTTGTATGATCCTATTTTTATGATTTACTTGTTATGAGAAGTTGCTTCCTACTTGGCCCAGCCCCTGTTCTTTTGCACTGTGCTATATTATTTTTTTATGGCACTTATGTCACCCTTGGTGTACCATGAAGAACAACTGATTAGGAGCATTACATCACTTTGGCTAAAGTAGTGTAATCCACAGTAACAAAAAGCAAACAGAGTTTAGAAAATAACAAACTCAGGGCTGGCCAAATAGCTCAGTGGATTAGGGGTTCAATCCCTAGCTTACCCTGCTGGTCCTGCCATCAGGGTGGGCCGAGATGGCCATTGAGATTGGACATGGTAGCATACACCTGTAATCCCAGCTCTTGAGGGGCTGTAAAACAGGAGTATTACTATGAGTCCAATCTAGTAATGAGACCCTGAACACCTTGTAGACCCTTTCCTAAAATATAGAAAAAAAAAACCAAGAAAGAAAATAACAGACTCAGGTAACTGTTAATTTCCCACCTTTAACCGTATGAACCAGATTTCTGATTGCATAATAAAATCTAAAACAAACTAGAAGATGTATACAGCAGAGAAACCCTCAAGGAGAAAATTTAAATGGGGGTAGAGGAAAAAAGAGAAGTAAAAGAAAAAGAAGAGGTTTGAAACAAGGTTGGAGGACAAAGGGAGATTACACAAACTTTGGGAAACTGGTCTGTGAAGTTTCTCTGTCCTTCTTGTGTTCTGAGACACAGGAAGGACAGAGAGAAGGAAAAGGAAAAAGAATACAACAGAATAACAACCATAAGAAAACTAGGAAACATTTTTGTATTCAAGAAAACAAAACAAAACAAAATCAATGAAGAAAATAAAAATCAAAACAAAACAGTAAAAAACCCGGAAGAGAGAAAGAGTTAGAAATAAAAGTTCTCCACTCAAGGTGTATCTCTTGTGTCGTTGACAAATGTGAGTAGAGTCCAGATCCACATTGAGTAATCCCAGAAGGCAAGCAGTAGCTTCTAAGTGGGGTATTGGACAATTCCAACAAGTCCATACCCTTATTTCCCTTGAGGTTCAGCTAGTTTCTGGCCATAAAGCCTGAACCGGGCCAGTACAGCCTGCAACACCCAGTGTGCCTTCTGTAGGCTTGAACTGTACTGGGGATGTTAGAAGGAACCAGTAGTTGTTCTGAGTTTGGAGCTCAGTTGGTCCTTCTCCAAGTTGGCTCTCAGCCAATCATCCTCTCCCAAAGGACATTTGATACTTCAGGCTCCCAAGTATTAAGTTTACAGGTAGGTGCCTGCTTACACTGCACATTATCACTCCTTCCTCTCCTGCATGTTTTCTGCCTCATATACAAGTTGTTAATTTTAACACAATGCTTCCCTTCTTGATAGTCTTTATATAAAATTGTGAGAATCGAAATCTTCATGCAAGTTTTATTTTATTTTATTTATTTATGGAACTGGGGATTGAACTCAGGCCCTTGTGCTTGCCAGGGAAGCACCTATCATGCGAATTATAAATGCACAATTGTAAGGAATGAAGGGCACTCCGCCTGCCAGTGTAGTCTGCCGTGTCCACTGCATCCCTGCACTACTATATCTCTCTGTGGAGTCTTTTCTTTGAAGTTTCTCTTTTTACTCTTCCAATGGGCTCCATTTCTAGCTTCTGATCCTTCTGAGGTCCAAGGAACCCACATCTTCTCTTCTGTACACTGCTACATCCCAAATCTCAAAGATGCTCTTTCTCTGCTGCTCATCAGTTCATGGTCCTGCCAGAACTGTGTCCATTTGAAAGATGTATTAACTAAACCATCTTAGTTTATAATTTTCAGGTAACCTTTCTTTTTTTTCATTTTTTAGGTAAGCACAAACTCTTGCTGCAAGTTTTGCCCATCAGTGGCTTGCCAACTTGTGTGTGTCTAATTGGGTAAGTATTGCTTCCCATAGCCCTAGGGAACAGGAGGCACAGGGAGCCCCTAAGGTGTTACTCAGCAAATTCATTGGCTATCTTGTGGTGGATGTGCTTGCTGAGAGCTGGTCAGTGGCTGCAAAGGCCGAAGACACAACTGGTGTTCTGAGCTGTCAGTCACTGAGGTTACTGTAGGCATTTTCTCTTTTCTTTCTTTCTTTCATTTTAAGACAAGATCTTGCTCTGTAGTTCAGCAAAGGCTTGAGCTCTTACTTTTGCTTTGGCTAGCTTCCAACTCCTGGCAATCCTTTCCTTTAGGCTCCCAAGTATCAAGCTTACAGGTGGGTACTTGCCTACACTGGATATTATGACTTCTTCCTCTCATGCATGTTGTTTTCTGCCTCTACAAATTGTTAATTTTAGCACAATGCTTCATTTCTTCATAGTCTTGATATAAAATTGTGAGTCAAAAATCTTCATGTAAATTTTCAATGCATGATTGTAAGGAAAGAAGGGCACTGATGTGTTTCTTTGTAATCTTTCACTTAGTTTAATTTTTTATTTTTAAATAAATCAAATCCATCATCACTGTATTGCCAAAATCTTGGAATAACTCTCCCCACCCAAACAAAAGAAAGACAACAGACCGCATGACTTGAGGCTAGTTGGATGTCTGTTACAGTCCTGTCTCCATAGTTCTAGTCTTTCAGCTGTTCTGTTATTGTTCCACTTGTTTTAATAGTGTAGCATTTACCCAGCTTTCTCCTCTGATACACAGAGATCATAAATCTTCTCTATTAATGGGGAAAGAATGTAAATAAGTGCTAGTTTCTAGTAAACTAAATAAAAGTGATGATGATGCCATTGATAGATGACTATTACTTGTGTTACTGTGATAAAAACAATCCTTGGCCACATCGCATCCCATTGCTAAGGAGAAAAAATCCATTGTTAGTAAATATCAGGACAGGTCACATGAGCATGTGCAATAAAGGTAAATACATATTTTTGTCATTTCATGTATTTGGTACCGGGTCTCACTATGCAGCTCAGACTAGTAGTGATTCTCCTGTCTTCAAGCTCCCCAGCACTGGAATTATAGGTATGTGATACCACGCCCAGACTCTTTCACTGGCTCAGCATGCCTTGGGGCAGGGCTGGCACAGCAAAAAGTAAATAATTTTGGAAAGGTGAGGATCAGGGTTCTTTAATAAAGCCAGTACCATAATCCGCAACCAAAGAGTTACCACAAAGTGCTTGTTAGGAAAACTCAGAAACTTGTAAAAAGTAAAAGCCTCCCATTTCTCTAAATGTAGAAAATGATTCCCCACCAGATGGGTTTTTGTGAGTGCTTAAGCTCCAATACAAATTAAAAAAAAGTACTAAAATCAGTAAACACAATCTAGATATAAATACTACAACCTCATCTTTTATGTCACTTAAATAATTAAAATGATTCTCATTGAATAATGAAGTTATTTAAGGAGAAACATCAGAAGAGCATCCAGCCGGCACATCTAACTGCTTTTGCCTCAAGTGACATGTTCCCAGCAGTGGGTTATATTATTCCTTCATAAAATGTGTTCTGTCATTTTTTTCCAGTGCTGTTATTTTTGGCAGATAGTAAGAAAAAGCATCAATCTGTGGTGTAGGAAAGCTCTGGATGAAAATAAGGGGAAGCGAGACTCCTGATGCAACAAAGCCTGCCTACAATTTGATAGCAAACTTGTCCAAACCAGAGAGGTGGAAGTGACACTCACGCACAGGCAGGGGTCTGAGCCCTGTAGTCCCACGGATTTGGCTTCTTCAGGTAGATTTTAACAGAAACTGCAGTTTTTTGTTAAATTAGTGCTATGAGGTGGGGTAGTGTTGTAGTCAGGGATTATAAGAGAATAGATTTAATACAGAACACATCATTTATATAATTACTTTATAACATTCACCCAAAAAGTCAAATGCAGAAGCACGCAGGCAATCTGCCCATGCAGTGTAGATGCGGAGAACCCAGCTGAGGGTCTGGATGCCACAGAAATGTTGTGCATGAGCCTTGCTGAAGACCTGGAGCCTATGGCATTGTTTCGTGCAAGCCTGTATCAATGAGCTCACTGCGAAGGTCCAAAGGTCAGTGTTCGAAGCTATAAAGTCTATTACAGAGGGACTGAAGGATCTATGCAAGTAGGCTGAGGGATCTGCACTGAAACCAGAAAGGAATGCTGAAGGTAAGAATCAGAGTTCCACTGAAAAGAACCCCAGCTGTCCTGAGCAATGGTGGGGTCTTGACATTGTCCTCTGACAATGGGAATAGTTGAGTTTGTAGAGAGAAACTAGTTGAACCTACTTCTCTAGGAGACTCAATGGCACACTATCTTCCCCTCCAGTTCTCCTTTTATGCTGTGGGCAACAACCCTCAGGTGGGCCTTCCACACCCAGAACCATGCTGATTCAATTCAGCTGGGTGTTCCAAGTTGATCATTAGTTCAGTCATTGAAAGTAGTACTTTGTACTTCAGATTTGCTTATGGTTTTAGTACTGGTGATTATACCCAGGACCTTTTCAGACTGAAATACATCCACAACTCTCCCTTACACTTTTCTTTGAAATAAGGGTCCTGCTAATCTGCCTATCCCAGGACTGAACTGAGCCTAGTGAAACACTAACATAGGCTTGTCCCATTAGCCAGAGAGGTTTAAATCAGGTCCTTTCAACAACAGCAGTGTTTTGCTAGGTCCTTTTTAAAAGAGATTCCATTGTGAGACAAATTGGGTATCACTACAATTCCCAGGGTTTTTTGCAGTTGAATATGACCCTAGCCTAATGTTAGTGGAAGATGTGTCAATTAAATGAATGTGTGTTAATTCATGTCTGGGCCTCCAATACTTCTCTTAATATTTATATTTTCTGTGGATTACCTGTTATACATGAGAATTGTCTTTCAAACTATCACTTGAAGATGGCAGAACTATATCATTTGGGGCTTAAAAATGTTTTCATAATGAAGAAGCAAAACTTTTAACTGCTCACTTAAAACAGTGATTTGGGGGCTGTGGACATAGCTCGGTGAACCAAGCATCTATTCAGGCAAGCAAAAGGACTGGATTGAATCGCTGGCAGAACAAGCCATGTTGCCAGGCCAGAGAGACCATTCGTGGTGGCACATGTCCATAATCTCAGCACTGAGGAGGCTGAGACAAGAGGATCACTCTGAGTCGAAGCTATCTATACACAAATAGACAAAAACTAGTAAATAAACAAATAAGACTGATTTGTTAATTGCTTTGTTGCTTTCTTATAGCCTTGGCCCTTTTGCCAGTAATACATGCATAATCTTTAAAGACTCTAGTGTATCATACAAACACTATTTTAATATGACATTTTCTTGGCATTTAGGCAGCTATATACTTGAGTATCTGTACATACTGTATTTTTTTATTCAGTTGTTCATGATATGTAAGGAGCTTCTGGAAAATGCCTCATGTTTGAACGATTGTTGTTATTGCCACTTTCACATTGGTAATGGGATTATATAGAAACAACTTTCCTGGGGTTGTAGGTAGCTTGATTACTAATCATGCGAATATATTTCAAAATGTTGATTTGAGATGAAAATCAAGATGTAACATATCTATTACAGCGTTAAAAGAACAGGACTATGTGGGTGATACTCAGAAGATTTCTCTTGGAATTTTCAGAAAGTTTTCCTAGTGACCATAGACAAACCCAGTCACTAAAATCATCACAGAAGATGGAGAGAACATGATGTGCTGAAACAGTAAAAAGCTGCCTGACACAGTCTTCGCCTTGTTCCCATCCCTCCAAGAGTTACAAGATCTGAATTATGGAAGAACTAAATAGAGTAGTCTGGGTTTTACTTCTCCCTGCCCTAGGGTCAAGGTGTCTTTCAAGGGTTTGTCAACTGTATCACATTGTCCCTGAGATCTATAAGCCAAGGTAGACTGTCATGGTCCAAAATGCTGCAAGTGGAGCCTACCTACTGTAGACTCCACGTCCCAAGATCAGTTTTCTTGAAATTTGGGGAACCCATTCACAGTGAATCCTAGTGTTTTTTATTTCCTTGCCTATCTATAACAAACAAAGCACCTTATGTAAAGTTTTGTGAGTATATTCTCTCTCACTACATTCTAGTTATTTGTAAATCTATAGCTCAAGATGAAAGAAAAGCTCAAGCTGGACAGATAGCCTGTTGAGGCAGATGCAGGGACCAGGTTTTGATCCACAGCATGCTGTGCTGGCCTCGCCCCTGAGGCAAGCTGAGATGGCCACTGAGACTGGGCATAGTGGCACGTGCCTGTAATCCCAGCACTTGGGAGACTGAAAACAGGAGGATCACTACAAATACAGCCTACTTAGTAAGACCTGTAGACCCTGTACTGAATACAAAAAAAAAAAAAAGAAGTATCTGGACCTTAATTCTCAGAATTCAGCATAGTGAAAAATTTAGTTTTCACTATGTTTTTTTTATCCACAGATGCCCCCAGAGCCTCATGCATTCATAGGCAAGGCTTTTCTTAGCTGGCTGGATCTAGCTGGGTGATGCTAGGATTAAAGGTATGTGGTACAAAATTATTCCACTGAGTGACATTAGTATAGTTCTGGGTGGCTTCACCCACGAGACTAGTAGCAGGTGAAAGGGGAAGGCAGGCCAGTTGCAGCTGCTTGCTGCTAGCTGCCTTCTGATTGCTATGACATGAGCTATTTATCCCCTGCAATGCCCTCTGCCACTTTTCCTGGCCTTGGGGCTAGGCTACTATGGCTTGAAACCTCTACACACTGAGCTGAAATAAACATTTGCTCTTTAATGGTGTGTCATGTGTATTTTATCTCAGCAAAGACAAAAGTAACTAAGACAGTTATCTTCCAGACATTGAGATTCCTCCCTCTGGGTTGGTAGCTAGTAAACCTCCTCCAAATTATATGTTATATCAGTTAGCTTTACATTTCTTGATCAAGATGTCTAACATGCACAACTTACTGGAAGAGATGTTTCTTTTAGCCCATAGTTTCAGAGTTTTCATTCCCTGGTCTGCTGGCTCCAAGGCCAGAATATGGTGGCCAAGGGGCTTAGCAGAGTGAATGTCTGCAGAGAGTGCCACACATTTAGCTCTTTTATATGGTAATACACACTTAGACATCTGCCTATTTAAATGACACAAAACTGTAGATTTTTGATATGGATCACCAAATAGCACACAAATGAACTGCTTTCTTAGGGCTAGAAAGAGATCAGAAACTCCATGCTCCAAGGTGTATGCATATATGTTGTTAGGTTGGCAAATGCTTTCCTGTCTAGTACCAATGTTTAAGAGCTTAAAAGAGCCTGATGTGCTTCTAGAGTTGGAGGCTCAATCCTAGTTCAGTTCAGGTAATGCCAGGAGTAATTAGGGAGGGCGCTCGTGAGTGCTGAAGCCAAGACAGTAAACACTGTAAGGATTGGCTGTTCCTGTAAAAGGTACATTAAATTCTACCTGAGATATCTAGCTTACACAAAGTGGCATAGTTACTCAAATGTCTAGTCATGTAATATTTAAATACACTTTTCTTTGACAGTATGCCAAAATATTACATTGAAAACATATGGAAGATTTGAGTTACTGATGTTATTTAGATAGTAAGAGAAGGCCTTGGAATATCAAATGATGTGTTTCTCTTTTCCTTTATAGGACCATTTCATAATCATCTGTAGTTTTGAGTTAAAAAGGGAATTGACAGAAAATGAAAGAAAGGAAGGGAAGAAAAGAGAGAGAGAAGAGGAAAAAGTAATGAAAGGAAGAAAAGAGAAAAAAGTCAATAAAGGAAAGATAAGGAAGAAAGAAAGAAAGAGGAAAAGAAAGGGAAAGACACGAGTATTTTGTCTCCCAAGAATAGCCTGTAAGATTTCAATCAAGAAAATCACTTCTGAAAAACTATTTTCATTTCAACTACTTGGGTATTATTTTGATGAGGAAGATAAGGGTAGGTGGGAACACATAAGGAAGGAATAAGACAAAAAATTAGCTGTACAGAGTTACTGACTAATACTTATGAAGATGGGGTGGGGAAGAGTGGATGAGCTAACACTTTTGCCAAGACTGGCAAACAAGGCAGTGGGTCTTTATGAGACATTTGCTATCATTCACCTAATAAGGCCTCCCAGTCAGCTGCAGGAGATACAGAGGAGAGTAACCAATGCCTAAAAGGCAATCCTTGAGCGAACACTCCAATTTGCCCTCTCAGAAGTAGGATAGTTTCCTTGACACATATCTGAGAGGAGCACATTCCATAGATGTCTTTCTTTGTCACTATGTCTTCTTGCAAAGTCTCCCTGATTCCTTCTAAGCCCTTTTCCCTACACTGTGATTATAACATTTTCATGAATCTATTCTAAAAACTGTTAATATTTAGTTTCAAATATAAAGAATCTACCTAAATGAATTAAAGAATAAAACAATCTGGTCCTCATTGTGCTGGATTGCTATACCAGCTAGTGAGGATTTCTTTCCCCTCTGTCTTTGAAATGACTGAAGTAGAAGACCAAGAACAGCCTGGTAATGATACGAAACTTGTTTACCACAGAACAAGTGCTGGACAATATGGAAACCACAGGAGTGGATGAGGCTGTCCACTCAGCCCCTCCGTGCTGTCTGCAATTTCAGATTTGATGAAACCGGGCTGAAAAAACATGACCTCCCACACCTGTCCCTGGGAGAAATACAAGTACAAAAAAGTGTATGAAAATTCTACCCCTAGCTTCTTATTAATGACACGACACCACTGGAAATTTGGGAGGCTGTGTCCCCACGACCTCCCAAAGGTCATTTGTAAACTACATCTCCTGTTAGCTCTGAGCCCTTGCCATCCACAGAATAAAGTTGATCTGTTGACAGTAATGAGACAAATATGTATTAGTTTCATGCCTCAGAAACTGTAGTGCCCCCAGTGAATCCTTGACATTTACTGTGTGCAATTTTCCCTGGTGTAAAATGCAGTTTAAAAAACAACTGGAACATACGAACATGCAGGCAGTGGCCATGTCAGCCAAGAACTGATTCACTCAAATGATGCTGTAACCTGTTCCTTAAGTACTGATTATGGTACGTAAATAAAATAATGGCAGATATCTGAAAGAGTTGATCAATTACAAAATCAAATTTCTGTAGCAGCTTCTTTTTATTTTAATCAGGATATATATAATTTTGTTCTAGATTTTTAGGAATGTTAGTTTTTCATACAGCAAGGCTAATATAACATGAATAACATATCATTAATCTGATACTATATTCCCTTAATCTTTCATTAAGATTCCCAGTGTTACCCTTCTCTGCCCATACTCCAGACTTTTCATTCTCTGGCTCTTCTGTGCTAAACACAACCAACGTCCAGCATTCAGCATTTGAAGGTGCTCCTCCTAAGGTGCCCTCCCTTCCTTATATTTGCTCTAAAACGTAATGCAATAGTGAGTGATAATCAACGAATTAGTTGAGTAGTCTAGGAAGCTTTTCTGAGTAGAACAAATTTTAAGCTACACCTGTAAGAAGGAAAAGATGCTAGTCATACAAATATGTGCATCTGAGAAGCTAACAGTGTTCCTCTGCTTTAGTTTGGACCACAAAAATGCCTTGATCCTACAAATTTTAAGAATGTCCTCTTTCCCCTCTGAACATGGAAACAATGCTTTCAAAGTTTTGGCAATGGATCATAGTCTCTTGGAATAAAGAAATCAAAAATATCCCCCAGCCCATGTATTAAAGTCAGTCCTTGAGAGAACACTCCAATTTGCCCTCTCAGAAGTAGGATAGTTTCCTTGACACATATCTGAGAGGAGCACATTCCATAGATGTCTTTCTTTGTCACTATGTCTTCTTGCAAACACAAAATGGCACACATTTTAAAAAAGAAATTTATTTAGTACAGGGTCTACAGGGTCTCACTACACAGATCAGACTCAGAGTAATCCTCCTGTTTTCAACCTCCCAAGTGCTGGAATTACAGGCACATGCCACCATGCCTAATCTCCATCAGCATCTCAGTACACCCTGGGGGCAGTGGCAGCAATGAAACCCCGGTCCCTTCATCTATAATGAAGGCTGTTTAATCCATGGACCTATCTGGCGGCCCTTTGGTATACATTTTTGGATCCCACTTTAAACTGTTTTCTGACATGTTAGAATCTTTCATTAAGATTTAATGCTATGTACACTTCAGCAAAATTGGTAATTTTGTCTACAGGTATCAAAATAGTTGAGAATTATATATACTTATTTTTTTGAAATTCTGGGGTCATGTTTTGGAAGGGGCACACATCTTGTTTTCATTTACTTAGGTAGGAAAATTTCCTATAGAATTATCCGTCTTAAGCCAGACTCTCCAAACTATTTCCATTCTCATTTTTAGAAGTTTACACAGAGACCTTACTAATCCATTTATTCATTTGGCAACTCATATCTTAATACTATAGTAGGCAGATGCTATGTTTCTCATCCAAAGTATACCTCCAAAGCTTCTTTGTGTTGAAGAACTGGTTGCCAGTTGATGCAATTTGAGGAACTCACTGTATTTGTAGGACTCACACTTCATCAAATTGATTCATCCACTACTGAGCTTGGAACTTCATGATCTTATTGAAGGGTGCACCCAACTGGACATAGGTAGTTGCTAGTGACATGACTTTGAAGGTTTTATCCAGTGCTGAGCTTCTTCCTCCTATTAAACCCTCTTGCTGTGCTTCCTGGAGGCCAGGAAGGAAGCAACTTTCTTGAGTCACAGGTTTCCACTATGAGGTGCTGCCTTGAAGCCAGCAAAGACGGACTGAAATCTGTAAGTCCATGAGAAAAACCAAAGCTTTGCTCCTTAAAACTGTGCAAGCCAGGTGCAGTTTTCTACTGATAATCACCCAATTTGCATAGCAAGCATGGAGTAAGAACTCATGATGTTTTTCAATAAAACTGAATAAACTGAAATAGTAAGAATGTCACACAGGTAAAGGGTAAGAAAACAGCAAAAGTAGCAGAGACATCACAAAAGTAATCATTTTAGCACATAAAGCATATAAACATCCATTATCTGAGTAGCTCCACTGTCAGGGATTTTTGGTATTTAGATTATTAATTGACAATCTCTATGAAAGATAATGATTATCATATCTGATGTAGGGACAAAACCCATAATACCAGTGAGGTCAAAACTGGTGCAAAGTCACATAATGTAATAGTTAAAAGCCAGAATATCAAACCACAGTCTTTATCTTTTTCTCTGTGAGCAGAGCTCTTGAAATACTTCAGCCACATAAATCCATCAATGGTCTCAGTATATTTTGCATTTGAGTCCAGTGAACACAGGTTAAGTTCGGCACATGCCATAGTTTTAGGAAGGAATTATGTGAACTAGACGTTCATTCAGCTTTAACCAGCATGGGTTAGAACACATTATTCACACGTGTTGAAGTTTATTATTCAAAGCAAGACACTGAAAGTTAGAAATAAATTTTACAGAATAAATACAAAGATTGTGTAATCAACACACATACACATAAAATCTTTGGTGATAAAAGACTGCACAATAATTGATAGGAGTTCTATCATGGGTTATAAGGACAGAGAAAGGTGACAAGAGATAAAGGCAATCTTCAAGGTTTTTATGAAAATCAGGACTGAGAAGACACTGCCCAGAGTGATGAATAGGCAGAATTCCTCATGATACTTCAGGAAACCCTTCTGATCAACTCTTACCTATGAGATATTAATTTTCTTTTAAAATTGATCTTCAGTAGGACCACAGGTAGGAATGCAAAGGTGGGGGGAAAAGCCCTATTTTGAGTAGTGATTCTCCTCATATTATGTTAGGTATTTTCCTCTCATGCTTACCTGCAAGGTGGTTGTGGTTATTTATGCAACTTGAATTTGAAGCTAAGGCTTACAGTGGAAATTCTCCACCTATGATTAAGCAATTATTATGTTTAGTACACTTATTACTTCACTATCTACCACTTGGTTACTTTTTCTTCTTTTAATATTATATATGCAACTTTATTAAACATCTGCTCTGAAAATGTCATTCCACATTCCACCCTGGGTTGAGGGGTATGCAAATAAGAGTTATGTTTCTGTAGCCATAAAGAATACTATTTTAAAAGATTTTGATTCCAATCAAAACAATTCAGAATTTCATCGAGACTTTGGCCTGAATGACCACTATTTTCTCTTTAAAATGGAGATGTGTGTGTATAAGTCTGAAACTACCAGAAGGTGACATAAGAAGTGGGCCACTTCCAAATATAGTGTGAAACTTTTTTTTTTTTTTTTTTT
>PVKA01045738.1:0-15365 GCA_004027165.1 Ctenomys sociabilis | reverse complement strand
CTTTTGTGCTCCTTGGATCCTTGCTGGAGAGATGGCAGGGAACCTGGGGGCTAGCAGGAAGGGACCTTAGGCAGCACATGATGTGACTCTAAAGGAGATGATAGAGATCACAGAAACTCAACTCATACTGAAAAAGCACTAAAGGAGCTTCAAAAATGCAGAGAAGTTAGGCTGAAACAGAAGAAGGAAATCCTGGCAGGGGAGGAGAGGGGTCCGTGTCCAGGCAGGCGAGGCAAGCCCGAGTTTCGGGAGCGGCGCGGGCTCAGTGCTGCCACCTGCAGGGCCCGCGAGGCGGCGCCGCGCTGCGGCCGCTTCAGCACCAGGATCGGTTTGGCTTCGCAGCTGCTGCGGGCGCTGGCTCTGGGACTGGGTCATCAAGCAACCTGTTGTCTAAAGGGGAGAGGAAGTGAAAGAAGAGAAGAGATGCAGCTCACAGGAGAGCAGCAGAAAGCGCGTGCGGACGCGCCACCACCCGGGTTGGGGAGCAGTGGACTGTGGGTGCCACCATGTTACAGGCAGATGGATGAGAGTTCATGGGGTTGCCGCCCCCACCCCAAAGCTGGCAAAGGACGCCAGGCCTATGTACCTAGGGCCCCAACACAATACACCATCACGGGTTACTTTTACCTCTTTCCAAAGTGGAAAGATGCACGTAACTGAGTTGACACATGGAGGCCCTATGTACAAGGTAAAGGGGGTCCTTGAGCTTTTGTTTTGGTTTCTTGCTGAGACAAAGTACTGATGCTGAAGTTAAGGGCAAAAAGGTTTATTTGGCTCACAGTCTGTAGAGGTTTTGTCCTGGCTGGCTCCAGGGTAGGGTGGTTTGGCAGAGAACAGTCATGGCAGGCAGAAAGTAGTGAAGCAGCAAGCGGGAGAGACAAGCTTCTTTCTGCCCCTTTTATCTTATCCAGAGGGCTGAGATTATGGTGGTGACAATCCAATCAGTGGACTGATCCAGCCATCACCCACCCTTAATCCTGGTACCCTTAATTCCAGCACAGGGCACACTAGATTCAGTCACCTTGAAACAAAACAAAACAAAAACAAACAAACAAACAAAAACAGAGGCATGACTGCATGAGGCTTTGGGGGACATATAGACACAGACCATAGCAGCATTTGAAGACACAGGAAGCCTAAGGGACGGACTGTTTGTAGCAGTGATGAGCAGCATTACTTGCACACAGTCTGCCTTAGTTGTCTGTCCCTTCTGGGTCCGTTCAGGTGCAGGTGTTGGTGCTGCAGTAGTGAGTGCTCACCCTCTATGTCCACCAAGAACTGCACTTGGGATGAGGAGCAGAGCCACAGTCTCCTTCCGAATTGATTTTTTTTTTCCCCACATCAGTTAAAATATGCAGTGAAAGTGTTGGGTTTTCTTAAGCTCTTCATTTCCACAAATAAAATGTGTGCATGTGATTTTCAGTGTTGGAGGCTGCTAAGGTGTCTTGAAGGATACAGCATCTCATTGAGAGCAGTGGGCATTAGGGAATTAAGGGAGGACATAGTGAAAGACAGGGTGGCATCTGCCATGGGAACAAAATGCCTGTAAGTGCACAGTGATGTTTTACCAAGTGGCCTCGCTTGTCATTGGAGGCCAGCTCTCTTGACCAAGGCCCACAGGGGCCATGAAGGGTGGCAGTTCCTGAGTGGGGAGAAAGCTGCACATGCCAAAGTCCTGGGCCTGAAAGCTTTCCCTGTTTTCTTTCTTCCTTTGCAGTCTCTGTTCTTATACTCACACTTAGCTTAGCTTTTGAACCTAAATGATGGCTAATTATCATTGTCAGTGACATGTATATATGACAACACCTGCTCAGGGCCAACCATGTGGCAGACTTTAAGCAGAGAAGAAAAGGTATTATCTCCTCACTTTGAGGTTTAAAATTCCCAGGAAGGGCTGAACTCTCATGTCCACTCTGACACCAACCACACACATTTTGTGTGTGGACATGGCAGGAGTATGAGAGAACCCAACACCTTCACTGCATATTTTAATTGATGTGTGGTCAGATGAATGAGAGCTCTAGCCCCTGACTGGCCTGAGCTGTGCCCTTTTCTGGACCACTGTATGTAGTTAAAAAATGAGAACCTGTGATTGGCCTGGCTGTGGACCATGTGAACTTCCTATTTGCTAGAAGAGTGTGTGTGTGTGTGTGTGTGTGTGTGTGTGTGTGTGTGTGTGTAGTTAATGACTGGTAGTCCAGCAAAACAATGTCTTGAGCAATACTTCTCAAAGAGGATATTGATTTTCTGTTGTGGAAAACAACAACAACAACAACAACAACAACTCTGTTCATCACAGTTTTGGGCAAATCATCTAACATATTTGACCTTGGATAATTTTTATAATGAAAGAATTGGATTACATGCTTTCTGAGGGTCCTTTCATATGCAAAAATATCTAGCCCTATTACCCTACACATTGTGGTACTTCACAGAGTTATTTCATACCTGACCCTGACAAGTGGGCAGAGGTGATGTTATTTCATCCTCTTATAAATGGAGAAACTGAGGTTCATAGAATTAAGTAATTCCCTCAAGTCATAAGTGTGCTACATGGCAGAACTGTGAATAGTTATTTTAGCTTCAAAAGATTCCTCTGAGTGCTTCCTCCAATAAGAGAATCAGATTTATTAATCTATAATGGACTTTAATCAGTTGGTGAGAAGTAACTATAAATCAAGCCAGGGTTGGACAACGGTTTTGATGACTTAAATTTTGAATATTTAAATGTATTATTTTGCAGGTAGTGAGAGAAGGCAGAAGTACTCACTAATGGGATTGTTTCCTTTCTAGTAGGAATATTGAGAAGCATGGCTTGGGGAAGGGAAAAAACTGAGTTGGGGGAGACTGCTTGAGCACAAGGTTGAGATAAAACCTAGAGGAACTGCTTATTATTATCTTCCAGCTCACAGGGCTGGAAATGGTCATCAAAGTCACTGCTGTTTGTTTTAAGATTTCTCTAAGTGAATACTTATACCACAAAATCAATGGAGTCTAAAAGCCAGTAGGATGTGTTTTATTTCTAAAAAAGACTTAAATTAATAGTACATTTTCTGTGTCAAAAGATCTATTAATATAACTGAGGAATAGTTTACATGTTCAAGGTCTTTTTTGAGCAAATAGACCTATATCATTAAAAATATTGAAGACAAATTTGATTAAAACTTAAAATAGCATCCAAGCATACCCTTGCAATCTCAGCTCTATGGGAGGCTGAGGCAGGAGGGTTGAGGCTCAAACCCAGCATGGACAAATTATTGATTTAGTGAGATGCTGTCTCAAAAATAAAAAAGAGCGATAAATGTAGCTCCATGTGAAGGTCCTGAGCTCAATCCCCAGTACCTCAAAATAAAAATTATAAAATTATTATTGAAAGGCTTTAGTACATTGCCTCTGGTCTGTCAATTAATAATTTCATCCATGAGAAAAAAAATGTGAATATTAAACCTATGCTCAATGAAACATCTGATAAAGCAGTAAAAAGTTGGAAATGAGTAGGTGTGAGATTAAGAGGACTGAAGTAACTCGATACAATAATTATTAAAAATAATGCTGTCAAAGAATAATTAGTGGCAAGCACATTCCCAAGAATGTAGCAATAAGAATGTAGACTCTGGAGTCATTCAACCTGATTTCTGCATCTTACTCAACTAATTCTCCACATGTGGCCTTGGATAATTTGGGCTTTAAGCTCTTCAGGGAATCAGATGAGATGAGGTCTGTAAACTGCTTCTCATGAAGCCAGGCACAGTCAGAAATGTATGAAACAGCATGTTTTCTTTGCTAATTTGTATTTGCAACTTTTGGACCACTGATTTATATCAAAGGAAGAACACAGTGATTTAAAAGATTAAAGATTATTCTAATTATAGCAAAATACATGTGCCCAGGCAGTTCATGATCTTACATGTCTAATAATTTGAATCACATTTTCGTGAGTAGAGCTCTGCAGTGAGGGTAGTGGTGTCAGTGCAGTGTGTCTTGGGCAGTGCCTTCCATGTAGCACAGTGCAGGAACCCTTCCTGTGAGCCAGGATCACCAGTGCCTGGCCCAGCAGGGAGTCTCCTCCCATCATTTCCAAGATGAGGAAGACTCGCTTTCACCAGTGAGCTCTGACCAGCCAGTCAGTGTAGGAAATGCATTAGATGTTTCCATGCAGATCTCAGACATCTTTGTTTTAGTTGCTGAACTCTGTTTTAATCATACAACTGGAGGATCTGTGACCTCCCGCCTGTTCAAATTGGCTCCTGAGTGTTTAAGTAAACAAGTGCTGTGTCCAGCAGCAAAGGTCTTGTTGACCTGGAGGTGGGGACTGGGCGGGCCTGGGGTAGGTCAGGGCCACTGAAGAAGTAAAGGGTAGGGAATAGTTATGGGAATATTAATTCAAAATAGAAAAACAGGCAGTGTTTGTTTTTTAAATTTCATACAAATGTGTTTAAAAATGTCTTGGTTCTACCACTTGCCAAAATGCCCAGTTTTAGAAAGGGGTCAATTTCTCAATCTTATGAAAAGAAACTCGGGGTTACAAAAAATGATGGAAACTGATTCAGGGGAGATATCAGGTCAGTGATGTAGTAGTCCAATTCTAATAAGGATTTTACATTAGTGAGGCCAGCCCACTGAAGCAATGCTTTAGTCATCATTCTTGTTCCTCCCACCTCCTCTAAAGAGCACTGTCAGAGGCTCTGAGATTTTGGAGTGACAGTCCAGGTCCTGTGGACCTGGAGGGCTTCCTGGTAGATGCTACCAGTGATTGCTGTCTTTGAAAGATGAGACACTAAAGGACTAGGAGCAAATCCCCTAGGACAGCAGTCCCTCAGCATCTTAGCCTAGGGACTAAGAATAAACTCACTGCTCAACTGTGAGATAAGCTGTAGTCTGTTTTTATAGTGCTGTGATTTGGATGGCTGGTTCCAGCGCAGTTCAATAAATATTTAAGTTGCCATTGTCCCAATGCTGTAACATAATTTACATCTTATAAAATATCCAGGGTCTTCTATAATTCTAATGACTCATGATCCTAAAAGGCAAAACACCTGTTGTGAGTGGTTGGGGAGTGAAGGGACTGTTCCAGTGGTCTCTGCCACCAACTCTCCATGTGGCCCCGCACCAGTGGGTTTTCTCCTGGTATTCAGACTTTTCACTTTTAAAGAGAAAGGTAGGGCATTGGTTGCTATGCACTGAGATCTGCAGTGGTTTTAGAAAACTAATTGAAAGTAGTATGTCTTCTTTCATCTCAGTACCGATCACAGAGTCTCTTCCTGAGAGCTTCTGAAGTACCAACTGGGCATGCTCCATTTCTTGCCAAAGCCCCTCAAGCAGGTACTCTAGGGTCATGGTTAACAATGGCTGAGTCTCAGTTGTGGAAGATGCCTAAAGAAATAGCTCCTCTTCTGCAGAGATGTAGTACAGATATTCCCAAGAGCAATGGGGCACTTCCTCCATGGTAGACTCGCTGTCAGCGCTCTAGGGCTGGTCTTTGCCATACTGTCTGTAGTCCTTAGCCCCTCCTTACTCCCATCAGCAGGGCTCAGCCAACAGGCAGGCCGGAGAGATGCCTGAGTCCTATTCTCTGGAAACCCTGTTACCCTGCTGTTGCTTCCAGCCATCCCCAGGTTACACTCCCTCCTTTGAAGCTGAGCTGCCAGGAAGTCTCCCCAAATTCCAGGACACATGTACTCTTTCTCCTCTTCCAGTCATTTCCTGACTTGTACTGAGTTATTTAAGCATGCTTCTCTCCTTATTGATGGACTTGGTCACTAATCCTTTACTGTTACCAGGTCTACAATCTAACCCAAATGCTTGGCCTGGTGCTGTTGAGTACAACCGCTAGTCATTTCTGGATGCTTTTAACTTTCACCTTTCTCCAGGAGTAGGTATCCTAGATCTTCATCCTGGTCCTTTTTCAAGAATTTATTATTTCTATTTTGGGAAACCTGGATTGATGGAAATAACTTTGGATCCACCAAGGTGCCTGCTCAGCTGAGGTTTTCAATGAGAATTAGGCGTCACAGTGTCAAGAGGAGATGGACAGTTTCTCTGACCACAGACATGTCTGCCTCTCAGTCTGCTCTGTTTACACATTTTATTTTGGTGACCAAAATGAGACCATGCTCTGTCTACTTGAGCCCAGCATTGGCCTTGAGTTTGAATATTGGTTTTTAGGTCACATTTCTTGTTTTCCCATGAAAGATGTCATAAATAGAGCCAAGCACACATTTTAACCGTGAAATTTATTGAGTGCATTTCTGGAATTATGATGATTGGTATAGAATTGAGAAAAATGATTGTTGTAGGGTGACTTCAGGGAAGGCCATTGGAGAATTTGGAGGACCCCACTGCTGGATCTGAATGTGAGAGTGGATGTGTGTGCTTATCTCGAGGGTGAATTCTTTTCTGTCTGACCTGAGACTAACTCAGCTCTGCCCAGATGAGAGAAGTGGCAGCTGAAGATGTCCGTTGAAAGGGGTGGCTGCTGCAGAGTAGGTGCAGGGGGGCAGGCCAGGGGTAAGCACACATGCTGAGCCCTCAGGGGAGGCTGCCATTGCTGAAGTGGGGCCCATCTATGGAGAAGGCAGCCTGGGAAATCACAGGTGGCACAGGATTGTAACAAGCAGGAAGAAGCCTCAGGCTCACCCAAGACTTCTGGGCATTTTCCGCTTTGCAGATTTCCAAGAAGGAAAAGTTTCCAGCTGGTTTTAAGATTTCCTTTAGGGAGGATTCTAGTGCACCCGAAAGCACCATGCAACACATTACAGAAAAGCCACATACATAGACTCCATCATGAGGAAACTTGTCCTGCGAACTGCGAGGGTGACCATGCCTCCTGTCAGGGAAGGTGTCAAAGCAACCCTGGGCGCCTTAGCAGTGGAGGTGTGCAGCGTGTGTGCGTCCACACCTCCTCCATCCAGGGCACAAAAAGGCTCCCCGTGTCTCCATTGTTCATTTTTCTTTCCTCAAGACACTGTTAATTATTCGACCTGAAAGCCCCATACAGAGAGGATGTTTTCAGATGGTGGTGTTAGGGACTTCAAATGATTGTGACAACAAAGCTTTTATTTGTTTATTTATTGTATTGTAGTCCTACCTCATGGGAAGAAAAACTGCGCCTGGAGATTATTTTTGCTTTGCAGGTTATCACTATGCACAGGCAGTGAAAGCATTAAACATTCTAATTTTCTTTCAAGAAGCTGTGCGTCCGTTTTATTTGTTGAGGAAGACACCCACATCACCTCTTTTTTATTTCAATTAAGTTTTATAGTAAACTCTGTGGACTTGCTAGGTTACAACAGCCTCCGCGCGCTCATTCCTGATTCTGGGGTCCCAGGTGCTGGCCCAGTTCATCAACTCGGTTCCAAGTCCCTAGAACAGCACCAGCCAAGCTCAGGATGCTGTCAGGCCAGCGAGCTGAAAGGCCCAAGCAGAGGTGTGGGCTCCAGACCTCAGAGGCCCAGAGCCATGGTTAGCCCAGGGGCGGGTTGAGTCCTGGGAGCCATTTCCACTCAGGCAGGGAGCAGATCTTCGAACCGCACCCACACACGGCTCTGTACAGTCTCTGTGCTCTGCACTCCTGGGTCCGCAGAAGGACCGGGTCGGCCACGCCTCTGAGCGCCGACCCCAGGGGGTGCAGGGCGGGCCTAGCTCAGGGTGACTAAATCCGCGCCCGGCGCCCCCGCGCGGCCTGGGGAAGGAGGCGCCACGGAGCCCGGTCCCCGTCTCGGTCCTCACCAAGCCCGCGGGGTGGGCGGCGGTCGAGACCGAGGGCGCCTCAGCCTAGTGCAGTCGGCTGCGCCCCCATCCCGCCTGCGGGACCCGGGGTTGCCCAGCTGCCTCGGCCTCCGGCGCCGCCCCGCCCCGCCCCCTCCGGGCTACACTCGTGGCCGGCGCGGCGCGGACTCAGGTGAAGATGCTCGGGCGCGCGGGGACCCGGGGCGCGCGGCTGCTGCTGCTGCTGCTGGGCTGCGCGGGGCTGCGCGGGGTCCTGGCGTCGTCGCTGCTGACAGGTACGGCGCGGGCCGCGGATCGAGGGTGTCAGGAGGGACGGAGGCGATCAAGAGGATGGAGGGGACACGATAGGGGACGGAGGGGACCGAGTTGGGGCCCCGGGGACGGAGGCGGTAGCGCAGCGCGGGAGCTGTGCGGGGTCGGTGCCTGGCGCCCGGAGGACGCAGTCCGCTCTCCGGGCTGAGAGTCCTCTGTTATTTCCCGAACCTCATCTTCAGCCGTTCTCTGTCTTTGCAACGAAGGAAAGACCGTGTCCCCACAGCCTCCGCGTCCCTGTGGTCCCGAGGCGTCCGCACCGGCACCGCGTCGCTATCCAGGCTCGGGGCGCAGTGGCGGACGCGAAGGCGCGATTCCGGGACGGGCGGGGTGCAGCGCGTAGAGTCGGGGCGCCGGAGGGTGAAGACCTGGCTGTGGCTCTGCAGGACAAACTTCACTGACGCGTGGCACAGAAAAGCACACGCTGAGTTGCGCCCAAGGGAGAGAGGGCTCCCGCTCAGCAAAGCTCCCGACGCGGGGTCCTGGGCAGGGCCCTGGGAAAGGCCGGTGCAGGGACGCGCGCCCTAGTTCTGTTCACGGGAAGATCTTCCCTGATGGCCAAATCTGAACTGTTTTGCGGGCGGCTGTGCTTGTAGCCTGGATAACGTTCCAAAAGGAGGGTACTTTATTAAACATCGAAAATAAAGATGTTTAATAAAGAAAAACAGAAAAATCTATCCCTATATTAGGTTTTCTTTAAAACGCTTTTAAAATGAAAAATATTTAAAATACATTTGGGGGATTTGTTTCGATAAATTTTAGTATTTAAAACTCTAAGTATTTGTGAAATTTGTGATTCAAGAAGGGCTTGAGAGACACTTGAACATTATATAGTAAGGTCATGATGGAGCAAGGTTTAAATTTTTAAAGAAATTCTTTAATTTCAGGTTCTGTTGCCAAATGTGAAAATGAAGGGGAGGAGCTCCAGATCCCGTTCATCACAGACAACCCGTGTATAATGTGTGTGTGCCGGGTGAGTGTGGGCGGGACGTGGGTGTCTGTGCCTCCTGGATGAGGTGAAGCCCTTATGCATGATCACATGAGCATACTGCAATGAAGTGTTTCTCCCCATTGGTTTGTGCGTTGAATTTAGCTGCATTTCCGAGTTTCATGGGTTTAGGCAGTTCCTGTTTCATCAGGTGGAGAATTCTCCCAGACATCAACCTTGCAGAAGAAAACTTAGATGGACTTTCATGCCGCTGTCTCAGTGAGAACTACAGCTTGGGTGTCCGTTCCAGCTAGCGGCTGTCACCACCACACTTTTTGTGTTGCCTCTGTCTTCTGAGCTCTGAAGGAAAAGGAGGAGATAACATTCAGGCGCACAGGTCAGGGTTAAGGTAGTGACAAAGCAAGCGTGAGGAACGCCACAGAGGAGCAGTGCAAGGCAGGCCGTAATCTTGGATTTCCATCTCCAATTCCCTCGCCTTTACTCTGCTTTCCGCAACTCTCTTCTTTTCTGATTTGGAAACCTGAGTGAGAAAGGAGAGAAGGTGTCATTGCTAGAGAGTGGCACTGGCTGTCAGATGCTCAGTTAAGTAGGACAGTTTGTTTCTAGGCATTTTAGATTAATAGTTGATACATCTAATAAGTGACCACTTGGGGGAGATTACGTTTAGGAATAAATGTTTCTGGGATGAACTATAGCTTGAGAGAGCAGCATTTTTGCTGAAGGGTGTTTCACCCGCCAGTCACTTTTGGCAAATCTTGGTTAAAAGCTATGCACTGCCAAACCCTACTGGACATGCATCAGGGCAGCCAAACACAAAGCTCCAAGTGATGGACGATTACCTGTTACCGAGTCAACATGTTCCTGCAGAAGTAGAGAGGAAATCCATTTGTGCATGGGGAAAGCCAGGCCACCTGGGTTTAGACGCCCAAACTTTCCCATGACAAGAGGCTGGATCAGTGTTGGGAAATGGTACAGGGGAAGGTGCATAAGATGAATGTCTGCATCTAGTGAGTTCCAGTTCTGAAGACTGAGGACATAACAGAAACAGTAAAAATGCACTACATTTGCTGAGACAACAAATATCTCTGCCCAGAAAGAATTGTTAAGCAGAGGGGTGCTCTTTAGATTCTGTGTTCATGAATTGTGTTGTTAGTAACCTCTGCTAAAGAACTCAGTGGAAAAGAATTTGTCCTTCGCTGTTGACTCAGTTGCAGGTTTGCAGAATCAGTGTGTGTCTATGTGTATCATTTCCCTTTGTTTTTTGACTGTGTAACGTGAGCAAATTATTTCATCTTATTCTCTTAAGATTTTAAGGGAAATTAATCTGACCAAGTAGGATTTAAATATGCTGAGAGTGTCATGTGGGAAGTTATTATTTGCCTCCATTTATAAAGTTTAAGTGTGCATTTTGCATTGTGTTTCCAGGTAACATGAAAACTCTCTGCATAGCACTGTCCCTTTTCGGTACTCCTAGTCAGGTGAAAAATAGTGCCTTGCTTCAAAACTAGAGACTTTGTAATAAGAAAATAGATGTTAGAACCCTGCAATCTGCAAGGGTGAGTGTGAAAGAATTAGAGAAAAGATGCATCTTTTGGAGTTCAAGTATTATTTATTTAAGAAAAATATTGATTACATTCACCAGAGTAGTGAGTCATTTATTTCTTTTAACATTTTTTTTTCTGGGACTGGGGATTATACACAGAGCTTTTTCACTGAGCCACCTCTCCTATTTTATGTTTTTTAACCAGAGTTTTTATAAATTACTAAGTCCCCCAAGTTGGGCTTGACTTTGAGAGATTCTCCTGCCTCAGCATTTCACAGTTCTGTGATCACAAGCATGTGTCACTATGCCCAGCTCTATGTCTTTAGCATTTAAGTAACATTTGGACGCTTCTGGCTTGGGCAGTCACCCACTGTTGGAAGTACTTTCCTGGGTCCCCGGCAATAGGACTCAGCTGTTACTCAGCTGTTACTCAGGAGGCTCTGACAGCCCCTCCTTAGCTCAGCGATAGGTCACTGTGACTTTGGTGGGTTTGAGGAGATAGCTTCACAGGGCCAGCTCTGCACAGTCCTCGTGGATCCCCAGGTTTCTGTAGCGAGTCGGTACAGAGGAATGAGGATTGATGCCTGGCCATTCCTTCCTTTCTTGTATGTTTCCATGGGCCTCACCAGGGTCTGTGGCTTTCAGCTCCCACCCTCTGGCTGGGAGGCTGCTTGGGGACCTTCTGCGCTTAGGTGGGAGCCAGGCGTATTTAGCCATCTGTCCATTTTAGCAAGCAAACATTCATGGAGAACCTTCTATTCTCCAGCCTCTCACCGAAGCCTGCATTCCTTCATTTCACCCTAGTGAAAATCCTTTGGGTCTGTTTTAAAAGTGAGGAAACTGAAATGTATGAGGTTAAATGCCTTGAGAAGGTCATATTTTAGTAAACTTAGTTACTTGCAGGCAGAATATCTAGATTTCATTCACTAACAGATCTGGTCTCAAATTGTCTGTCTTTAACAGATCATGTGGCCAGCTATAACCATGAGAAACAGGCCGTTTGTTAAACAGAAAGCAGGGGAAACAGAAAGACTATCAAAATCATTTTACCTTTCATTGTTCTTTTGATTATTTCATTTTCTTCCTTTGAGCCTTTTACCATTTGTTGATCATATTCTGTGATTTCGGCTGACCTGACTGTGAGCTAGGTTTATGCATGTTTATTAACGTGTATGTAATAGCGGCAACAGAGCTTTGGACAAAGAAATAGTTCTTCTTAATTTTTTTTTTTTGGACCAGTCTTTTGGCAGAAATATACTTAAGGCTGGGCATAAGCTCATATCTTATTTCATAACATGTACTAAAAAAGCCCCCAAACCTAACCTCAATGTATGCTTTAAAAAGATGTGAAATGTTTCAGTTGGGGGAAATTCAGTGGCAGAGTCCTGCATATAATTACAGTGTCAAGGCTTGAAAAAGCCCACAAAATCAGCCTGGCCTGATTTAAACTTTCAAGCTCTGGATTATTTCGAAGGTGGACTTGTCTCGTTTTGGTGGAGTTCATGGGGATGACAGTGTGTGGTAGCCGCAGTAACAGAACTGAAGACTTTTATTCATATCTATCGTCATTGGTGTAAACTGAGCATTGTGCCAGACCCCAGTTGTGGTCCAAGAATAAGCTGATTGTTAGCTGGCATGGTGACTGCTTTCAGGTGGGTGGGCCTTGAAGTCAGGGTCCTTCCGCCTGGGGTGGTGGCTCAGGTGCTCAGAGCTGTGCGTCAGCTGGCAGTCAGGGTAAGGATGTGCTTGCTTTGTTGTCTAGTGGGGCAGCAAAGCGCCACCTTTCCCACCTTACAGAGCGATCACTTCCAGAGCTGAGGGAGGGAGCCCCAGTCCTGTTACTGCTCTGTTGGATCGTTTCCCCTTCTTGTTCAAATGGCCTTTTGGATAACGCCCAGGAGACCACATCATTGCCTGCCCTGGAGTCCAGCTGACAGGACCAGCCAGTCCCGGGTGAATGAGTCGGCAGTGAGAGTCTGGATCCCAGACGCCCACACCCAGCCCATGTGCATGGAAGGTCGTGGGCTCCTCGGCCCCTTTCTACTCACTGTGGCTCAGGAGGAAACAGCAGGAGCCAGTGAGTTCACCCAGCACTAGAGACTGAGGATACCAGAAATATTTGCTCAGTCTGACATATGTTTTGTACAGGGAAATGCATTATTCTAAGCTAAAATTTTCTATTTGGAATCAGAGGTGCAGTGCAGTAGTGGACTCTCTACTGGTGAAAAACCATGTGGAACTGGTGTTATAGAAAGCATGGCTCTGCCATCTCAGAGGCAATAAAACCACACACACAGAGCTCACAGATTGCTTTCTCCTTTCCTCACCACAAATATCCTCTGCTGAGAAGTAGCAGCCAGCATTTCAGCCTTTTTACCTCCAAGAAATCTCCTGGTTTCCATTGTTTGCATTACCAGGCTTCAGGGGGGTCATCTGTGGTCTGAGTGGTCCTGCACACACTTCAGGAGGAGGAGAAATCACATGGCCTGGGGCTGGAGTCCTGTGTGTGCCAGAGGGGAGGGGAAGGAGATGCATGGGCCAGCTGTGCTCAAAGAGATGCCTGCTGCATGCAGTGTGTGCACTCACGGGGCTCCAGGCTGCTCCTTCCCAGACTGCGGATGCTCACTGAGGAGGTGGTCAGATCTATTTGTTTATCTGTTTACTGCTTAGCTGTATTTAGTGTTTAGGAGGTGGTGTGGCCAATTGCCTTTCAATGGAAAAGTTCTCAGGGACAGTATCTAACTCAGGCATTGTGCAGGCCAGCTTGCGGACACTATTTCTGAGTCCGTCATTCTCATGTATTTTGTCCAGGCCCAGAGAAGCCAAGAAAAATCTCCTGAGGCCACAGTGACACAGAGCTGGTGTGTAAAACTGGCTTACTGTCAGTTAAACCTGCTACTTCCGTGAGTCACTTACTGTTTCAAGCCCATCTATAGATACTTCCAGAGGCTTCTGAGAGTGGTTTCTGCCTCCATAGAACCCACTGCAGGCTCTCTGTGGGGATCCAGAATGGTTTTGATCTTGGAGCACAGCTGAATGTGGGATCTGGAGAACCCTGCAAGAGAAGCCGCGGCTCCTATCATTTTGACCTGGAGGGAGGAATGGCCATGACACTGATGGGTGTGTTTTCAAGTTCACCTAATAAAGAGCCCAAGGCACGTGCCTCAGTTTCCTCAGGAGAAGGAGCAGATGTCCCTGTCTGCAGGGGATGTGGACACAGCATGTGCGCTTGGGCTCACACAGTGAAAGCTCTCTGGAAGGATGTTTCTTGCTGTTGTTGGTAACAGCATTGAGTTTTAAATTCTTATTTCCTCTGTGTATTAGGGTGCAGAGGTTCATCAGGAAAAGAAGTAAGAAGAAACTGATGCAGTGGAGGCACAGGGGTGATGATGCCAGGCTGTCCTTGTGAGGAGCAGGGTAGAGAGGTCCCCTTCAGGCCCGCGCTTGGCTCAGTGAGGCCACTTCCTTATTGCAGAGCTGAGAGAGCCTTGCTGCACATTTTCCCACTCACTATGAAACATGAAGCCAACTGGCCACAGAAGAGGCTTGCTTTTCCGCAGAGCAGTACACCTCTAGGCCTGCAGGGTCACCCTCGATGGTACTTTTATTGCTACAGAGATGGGTTGGGACTCAAAATGCTACAGTTCTTGAAAACCTTCCCAGAGTCCTGGCACCCTGGGGATTGTTCTGGCTGGCCATATGGACATCTCCCACCTCATTCAGACCCAAGCATGTTTTTGCTGCCTTCTTATTCAGGGCTCCCTTTCCACATCCCCTTCCTACAGTCTGTGGCTCCCTTGGTCTCCCTGCTGCTTCCTGTGGGCCGCAACGGTGACCGAGTTTTAGGCATGGGGGAGAAGGCTAAGGAGACAGAACTGTCCCGGGCTGGAAAGTGAATGGAGAGAGGGCAGGAGAATGGGAGATCAGAGCGATCAAAAATGAAGCCAATTAATAAAAATTTATGAGTGTTATAGTGACAGTTCTGTTCCTCTGTGGTGTATAGTGTCCTTTGGATTACAAAGAGTCCAAATCTCACTGCCACTGATGGCACTGCAGGTCAAGTGTGCTTGTTGAACTTAGTTTTAAGATCAGCAAAGGGCCTGGTGGGTGTTTTAAGATCTGTTGATTCCCAGGTCTAATTCTACAAAACATCACACAAGTCACTAGGGATACAAGATACACATTCAGCAATGTTACTCTTTTTCCTTCTTTCCACGCCTCATCCCAGCTTCCACTTTATTTCATTATTTTTAGCTTCCTCTCTGTTTGAAGTGTGGTGCTGGTTGGGCGCCTTTGAGGGGAGAAAGACCAGTGGCAGCCCAGTGGGGAGGACGCGTGTGCAGACACGCTTCCAGGAGCGAGGGAAAGCCTGGGAGACGGCTTGAGCCAGGTGCAGAGGGCTTGGAGGTGAGCTCTCCCTTAGTGGGCGGTCAGGGTCCACACAGAGGGAGGGACAGAGGAGAGGAAGCGTGCATGCTGGGGGTGCCCAGGCAGGGTCCCGTGTGCCTGCAGCCTCAGTGTCACGGGAGGCGGAGACCGGGCTGGGCAGCCGCGTGTGGAGATGAGGGTCACTGCGCCCATGTCGTGGCAGGGGAGCCTTTCAGTCCTGCACAGCCACAGGGCACAGTAGAGTATGCCCTTCCGAGCTCTGGGAGCTGTGGTGGGGTGTTCAGGGTGCAGAGGCTGGCATTAGGGTGACCTGCTGCAGGCTGCATGTGCTCAGGTGGCAATGGGCAGCTGGCTGCAGGGTGGACGGTGGGGCATAGGGAAGGCGGTGGGTAAACCGCTGCAGCCCATGCTCTGAATTTCACTGATGACTGTCCAGTGCTGTGC
>PVKA01045737.1:0-15368 GCA_004027165.1 Ctenomys sociabilis | reverse complement strand
GGCTTAAGAACTGGTGTTGGTTCTTTTAAGGCATGGTAAGACTCAGCAGCAAACTCAGCTGGTTCTGGGATTTTTCTTGTCAGGAGATTTTATTACTGACTCTATCTTGTTTCTTGTTATGGACCTGTTTGGGTGTTTTATGTCTTCTTGCTTAAATTTTGGTAGGTTACATGCATCTAAAAATTTGTCTATTCTATATTTTCCAATGTACTACAGAGCCTTTTAAAGTAGTCCCTAGTAATCTCCTGGATTTCAATATGTCTTTGTAATATCCCTATTATAAATCCCAATAACAGTACTATGGGGAGCTGCACTTCAACTACACTGCCACGCTCCCCACGCCATCACCTCTTCCTAGTGTTGCTGCCTCCTTAACCAACTCACCACAATCTATGGTGACTTCCGAATTAGCAAGCATGGGATCCCCTACATGGGATTATCCCCTTCCTCTGCCCACAAACTTACAAGGCTTAAGTTCTCATTCTGAAAGAAAAATAAGACTCAGAGTGCTCAAAGCTGCTCATCTCCACCTGACCACTACCAATTACTTTCTTCATCTCTGCTCAGCTAAGCATGCCTAACCTGTCTTGACAAACTCAGCCGGCACTTTCCTTGCTGTGCCATCTGTAGAAGGTTTCTTCCCCCACAGAAAGCCATGTAGTTCTCTTTGTGTCTATGTATGTGTTTCTCTCTCCCACCCTCCCTCTTTCTCTCCCTCTTTCCCTCCCTCTCTGTTTCTCTCTGTCTGCTTTTCTATCTTTCTGTCTCTGTCTCTCTCACTCTCTCCCTTTCTTTTTGTCTCTGTCTCTGTCTCTGTCTCTGGCTCTGGCTCTGGCTCTGGCTCTCTGGCTCTCTGGCTCTCTCTCTCTCTCTGACTGTGTGTGTATATGTGTGTGTGTGTGTGCATATGCATGCCCACACATGTGCATGTGTGTTTCTGTCTCTGTCTCTCCCTCTCCCTCTTTGTCATTTCCAAGTCTTTACTCCAATATTCTCTAATCAATAGAGACAGCCTCTAGCACCCCATTTTAAAAGCTATCCCCAAGTTCACTCTTTCTCACCTTTCCTTTCTGTTTTTCTCCATTGCTTTCATCACCTTTAACATTCTGTACATTTTTGCTTTTGTTTTTATTACTTCTCTTCATTTCTCTTCTCCCACTTCAAAGAAGAAAGTCCCCAAGTGAAAGGATTGACTTGTGCCCTAATGCTTTGCATGTCTCTTTGTGCCTACCATGAACTACACACTTAAATAATTACTGAGTAAGAGATTGAGTAATAGACTAATGGCTATAGCAGATATGTAGATAAAAATATCTATTATATTTTTCCCAGTTGCGACAGTTTATTCCTCAAATTCTGTTTGACAAAAAATTATAGACTTTTAAAATTTATGTTGGTAAGTCTTCCTAAAATTATGTCCTGGTATGAACTTCTCATTTCTTTCTCTGTAGATCAGTGATAAATACTTCTTTTCCTTAAAAGAACAAGAGTGTAAATATTTTTAGTTTTGTAAGGAAAGATTTTCTGCCATAGCCCCTTACTTTGCCCTCCCATTGGAATTCCTGAGAAGCTACTGGCAGCGCTGAAGAACTGGGCTTGGTTATGATCCAATAAAACTATGTTACCAAAATAAGCTGCACACCAGATTTGGCCCTTGAGCTTTGTTTTCCAAGCTCCCACTGAAGACAAAATCCCAGTAGTCTTGTTGCTAATCCTGGAGTGTAAATTCCCACAAATTACTACTGCTGCCAAAAGATGTGCATGAACTCAAGTTTTAAAATACTGGGCTTGGGAAGATGCAAGCAAAAACAAACTTGATTCTTTCTCTGCCCTCAAACGTTCTCTATGAACAAAACAAGTTTTCTTTCCTCACCCTCGAATGAAGTCCTAGGCTTTTTCAGTTACTCTCAGATTTTAAAATGCAAAGTTTCTGTGCCTTTGAGATATCAGTGAATCGATCACAGTATTCTCATCCATGAGCGCGCACCTGCCGCTATTCTACCTTTCCCTCGGCATCTACCCCTCCCTGGAGTTGCATTTGCCACTCACAGCTGCCAGGGCCACACAGGCCAGGCCAGCTCCAGCCCGGTGGGTGAGTTTGTGGTCTACATGTTCCTTATGTCAATGGATCCTGTCATGTAGTCTCACTTCTTTTATTTCTAATATATTGGTAACCTGTTCTAAATCATCCTCGTGCTGTGCCTCACTCACCTCTCTCCCGCCCAACCATGAGGAAACCTTCTTGATGGCATTCTCAAAACACCCACACTTTGCCACTTTGTGTGGTCCAAACTTCTCCTGCTTCTGTTCCTCTTGGCTCTCTCCTTGAAATGATTCTCCATTCAACAGCAAGAACAACCTTTTGTCTTCCAAAAGGTAAAGCCAGCATTTTCTCCATATCCTTGGTCCCAACCCCACTTAAATACCTTTAGGGACTTGCCATTGCCCTTAGAATAAAGGCACGGGTCCGTACATGCCAGCTCCCAGCCTTCTCTGGCCTTCTTGGATCCACCTCTTGTCACTCAGGCCTTCCTGCTGGCCTGGTTATACTGCACTCGTTTATGCTCACCAGCTCCTCCTGGACCCCAGGACCTCCCCATGCTCCCACCTTTGTCCTTTGTTTTTTCCTCTGCATTTTGCTTTATTAACTTAAGCTAAATGCTCCCACTTCGGTTCAATTTTATCTCTTCCCTTTTATTAGAATCTTTAAAATCCTGTGAAGAATACAAGATATACAAAATGAAGGAAGTAGCTAGGCATATTTATAGTCGCATTCACTGCTAGTTCCACTTAATTGTATAGGGTGAAAGGTTTCAGCAGCATGTAACTAAAATTTTGAATCACACTTCATTAAATAAACAACCAAACAAATCTCTTAATTCCCTAATGGGAAATTCTAAAAGTAGGATCCTTTCAGGAACCCAGTTCCCTTTCTGTCCAGTTCTGCCACTCTGCCCTTTTGGTTGATTGTCTCTGTTCTCAGTTTTACTTTACTATTTTTAGCTGCAAAAGGAGCAATTTCAGTGTCAGACTTCTTTCCTGTATGCGCACTGTCCAGAAGTCAATCAAGAGAAAAGTTTTCTCTGAGTCTTCAAACAAAAGCCCTGTTTTCAAGTTAAGTAAGATGTCCCTTGAAATGGGGGGAGAGGATGTTCAGTTGAGCCACACCCACAGAGCACACTCAGGAGTCGGTGGTTGAGATCAGGATGGTGATGTCCAGCCATTCCCTGCTACATGGTTGTTTCAGTAAGCAAAAACCTGAAGTTCCGAAATGAAAACCAGGCTACAGTATTTTAGCAGAGGAATCAAAGGCTTATTCCTGAGAAAGCATGCAACTTGCTACAATTGTAAACATGATCTTTCCTCTCTCTTACTTAATGTTGTACTAAAATACTAAATTTAAAGTTTTTATGGTCACTATTATATAGTGTTTTGGCCTATGAATACCACTCTATTTTTTTTGTGAAACAAAACTATTATTTCTATTGTTTTGCTCTTACAGTTAACACTCAGACAAAATTCTTTATGCATAAGTTCTTTTCCCTATCTCCCTTAGCATAAATTCATAAATAATCAGTAGGTTGGGCCAGGCAGATGGCTCAGTGGAATAAGCACTCCCCTGGTAAGTGCAAAGGCCTGAGTTCAAATCCCCGGTTCTGCAAAAAAAAAAAAAAGAATCAGTAGGTTGTCCCGCAGAAAGACTGTATGAATCTTTGCTCTACAGGTCATCCTTTAATGTAGGATTATGCTGGTTTTTGACATTCTTAAAATGAAACAAGCCTCCTCCCAGTATCTCTGCCTTTGCTTCTGTTGTTTACTTGGCTACCTCCTATTGCTCTTCCAGTGCCCATGACCCTCATTTTGAAATCAGTTCCTCACTATCTCTGCCGTTCTCCTCTATTATATGTTTTTGTATTTCTGGCATATCTTTGATATCCTGCCAGATATAACATATTACAATCGTGTTCTATTTGTCTGCCTTTTAAAGTGAGCACTGAATAATTTGACTATTACTATTGTTATCACTGTTCAACCCTGTATCCTTACTACTTAGCAAAAGCTCTAAGCCCTCAAGATTGTTCTTTTAATTAAGCAGACATGGAAGCCCTCTTAGTGTGTTCTAAAGAGAGTCCCATCAATCCACAGAGATTTGTCCCATTCGTCCTGTGTGAGTCACAATTCTCTTGGCAGTACCACAGAGCTTGCTGATTATGAAGGGTGAGCCAACCTGTTCCTTAAATTTTACTGAAGTAGCAAGAGATCATCAGTTCAAAGAGAGAGAAGCCTGGGGTTGGCTGAGCTTAAAACCAGGTGTCAGGGCACCCTCTTTCTTGCAGGATATACTTACAATGGTCAGTACATCTCCATGTCCTTTGTTATTCACAGAATAGAGGAAAGTTTGAATGCTGTTCAGAGTAGGGAGCAATAAAGAGTTTCTGGAAAGAAAGCAGAGGATTAGGAACAAACATCCCCACTCTACATTCAACCAGTAAACAAGGCTTGAGTTTTCAGGACTAGACACAAAGTGCTACAAACAGACTCAACTGTTTCTGATGTTTGTCTGTTATTAAGTGAAAAAATTAGGACAAGTACCTAGCCAGAAGGTTTGGGGACCTTGCACTTTGAATTCAGCTTGATGGCTTCATGGCTGAGTGGTGGTAAGAGGCAGAGACACAAGGCAGAGATGCTGTGTCCCAGGGGTATAGTAAGTCACTGAGCAGTTTCAGCTCCTGAGAGCAGTGCTAGGTTCATCTCAAGGCAGTGGTACAGTGATGACATGTAGACCTAGCAGAACAGGATGTGAAAGTAGACAACAGTGAAGAAGTCGAGGAAGACAGCAGGGAAGTGCCTCAAGTCAACTATGTTTGACAATGTATGTGACACTCTGTAGTGACACCCTTCCATGATGACAGAAAGCTTCCTCCTTCCTATTCTGCCTCATCGGGTGCAAGTTATTGGCTAATGTGCTCAGTGGGGCTAGAGACTTAGTAGGAGGGATCTCTGTGTACAGGGTACTATTTCATGTGATTTGGTTGAAAAATGGATTAAGTGAATAAATACATTGAAAACAATAACAACCAGTTTTTTTCATTGACAAACAGGGAGCTATGGCTAAGGCAGTCAGAATGCTATTTAATGTTATAGGATTTCAGGAAAGATGACAGCATGGTGAGCAGCAAAGAAAGAGCATCCACAGATTCTGCGTCCAGACACTAGAATATAGCAACATGAGGAAGGGAATAAGGAGGGAATGGGGTCCATGGGACTACTAGGACCCTGGGATCTGAAGCAGAAATTGAGGCCATAAACTACAAAGCAAGTATTAACAAACATGAAAAATCAAATAAGCACAAATACAATTGTATTGAGGGACCTCAATACCTCACTCACAAATAGACAGATCTACTAGACAAAATATCAACAATGAAATACTAGAACTGAACTGAACTTTTGAACAAATGAAATTAGTAGATGTTCACAGGGTGTTTTACTTTACAATATCAGATACACATTCTTCTCAGCTGCACATGGGACATTCTCCAAAATAGACCACATTTTAGCTCATAGAATATGTTTAGGTAAATGCAAAAGAATTTAAATTATCTCATGCATACTATCAGAATATAGTATAATGATATTAGAAATCAAAGACAAAAAGAAAATCACAAGAACTTCATGAACACATGGAAATTAAATAGCTCCTTTCTGAATAATCAGTAGATCACAGATGAAACTAAAGAAGTTAGACAGTTTCTGTAATTTATAATGCCAGTGTAACACAGAGAAGTTTATGGGCCACAAAGAAAGCAGTCATAGGAGGGGAATTCATAGTGGTAAATACGCATATCGGGAAAACAAAGGAAGCTCAAATAAACAGCTCAATGTTGAACCTCAAGCTTCTAGAAAAAGAAGAGCAATTTAAGCCCAACACTCACATGAGGGATTAAGCTACAAATATCAGAATATAGGATGCAATGGAGACTAATAATACAAAAAATCAATGGATCAAAAGTTGGTCTTTGAAAAACTAAATAAAATCAAAAAAAACCCTTAACCAATCCTGTCCAGAAAAAGACACAAAAGACTCATCTCCATGCAGTTTGAAAAGAAAACTGAAATTACAACGCACCTACATAATCCAGATCACTTATATGTACTTTGAGAAACTGTGTTGTACTAGGATGGAAAATGCACAAGGGGACAGATATCTAGCTATGTATGACTTATCACAGCCGAATCAAGGAGATATAAAAATTCAAAATCAGGGCTGTAGAGATAGTCTGGAAGTCTAAGTGCCTGCCTGACAAACACAAGGACCTGGAATTTGTCCCCAGTACCACATGCTGTACCACCCACCCACCTAGCTCTTTGTAGGCCCCTGAAACCAGGTGTGGTGCTGCACACCTGTAATCCCAGTACTGGGGAGGCTGAGACAGGAGGGTCACTACAAGTCTGAGCTGCATAGTGAGACCCTGTAACCAAAATGATGATGATGATGATGATAATTAAATAAACCAATATCAATCAATAAAATACAAAATGTAATAAAAAACTACCACAAAAAAGTACAAGCCCTGATGGATTCAGTGCTGAATCCTAAAAGCAACTTAGAGAAGACCTAATAATGTTACTTCTTGAAATTTTTAATGAAATTGAAAGGAAAGCAACACTAATTTATTCCTAGAAGCAAGCACTGCCTAATAGGAGAACCAAAGAAGGACCAAACCAAGAAATAGAATATAGGCCAGTCTTCCTAATAAAAATCCTCTATAACATACTGGTCAACAGAATGCCCCAAATCATCAAGAAGATTATTGAGCATGGCTAAATAGGATTCATCCCAGAGATGCAAAGATGGTTCAAATTATGCAAAGCAATAAATGTAATATACCATATTAATAAAGCCATGAATAAATCCATGATAATCTCAATAAATGCAGAAAAAACACCTGACAAATCCAGCATTATTTCATTAGTAAAACCCTATAAGAAAACTGAAGTAGATGGTCCCTATCTCAATCTGATAAGAGCCATATATGATAAACCAACAGCCAACATCACACTAAATTTGCAAAAACTAGAAGCTTTGACTCTAAATTCAAGAAAAAAACAAGGATGTTCACTGTTATAACTCTTATTCATTATAGCTCTGGAAACACTAACCAGAGCAATCAGACAAAAAGAAGTAAAAGAAATAATGATTGGAAATGAAAATTATTATTTGCAGGTGACATGATATTCTACATTGAAGATCCCCAAAACTCCACAAAAAGAAAACACTTCTAAATTGAATAAGCAAATTCAGTAGCATAGATACAAAGTCAACAATCAAAAATCAATAGCATTCCTATACATGAATAACAAATTCACTAAGTGATAAACTAGAAAAACAATACCTTTCACAGTAGCGTCAAAAAATGAAATACCTAGAAATCAGTTTTAAAAAGGAAGTAAAATGCTGCTACATTGAAAACTACAGTACTCTGCAGAAAAGACATCTAAGGGAATATCAAAGAATTGAAATATATCTCTCATTTTGGGGTAGGAAGAACCAAAACAGTGGAAATGGCCATACTTCCAAATTGTTATACAAGTTTAATGAAATATCTGTCAAAATCCCAATAGAAAATCTCACAGAATTAGAGAAAATCCTAAAATTCATTTGAAATCAGAAGATACACAGAATAGTAAGGACAGATCCAGACAACACAGGGAGCATCGTAATCCATGACTTGAAATTACACTATAAAACTACTATAATAAAACAACAAAAACATGATATTAACAGACGTACAGACCTGAAGGTCAACATGACAGACTAGAAAGTACAGAAACAACTCTAGACATATTTAGCCATCCGTTTCCCCCATTTTTTTCTTTCCTCTTCCTTTCTTCCCTTGCGCAGTCCCCCTTTTCTTTTGAACAATTTCTTTCTATGTCACAATATCTGTTATAATTCTCTCTCCTGGGCTGGCCAACTAGCTCAGCAGTTTAAAGTGCCTTTTGACAAAGTGGTCAAACACCTTTATTTAAAAGAAAACCTCTTTTATAATTGGTGTGTGTAAACAGGGCTTTCTGCATGCTAAAGAATAAAAGTAGATCCAGGTCTTTCACTATGCACTAAACTAAAATTGAAATGGATCAAAGAAAAGTGTAAGAATGAAGTATAAAAAGTAAAGCCATATTAATATGCTGAGCTGTCAAAGGCTCAAGTCAACGACTTCTGACATAGCCAGTCCTACAGATAACCCACTATTATCATGGATTGGACTATGTTGGAGTATTTTGCTGAATTCACACACCTACAATATTTAAATGACAATGGAATACCCATCACTGACAAAACTAAATGAAAAAAATATACAAATGAAGGATCATTTTGTATCTCTTCAAAATAGTTAGGATAAACATACAGCTACTTTCTCTTAATTCAGTGAATAGAAAGATTCGTACTAATAGTGTTTGTGGACAGGATATCATGTCTGCATCTTCTACTATGAATAACCATTAAAAAAACAACAATATGCAATGTATTAATTATTGAAACTATCCTACTAATCAGTTTTGAAACTGTCTCAGTGCTATTTGTTTCTCAATAAAATTATTAATAAATAAATAAATATTAAAACAGAAACACTGAATCTCCTGGAAAGTAGAATAGATTGAACTCTTAAAGACACTGTTTTAGACAGACTTTGTGAACAAATTGACAAGAACTAGTACAAAAAATCAACAACTGGTACAATATCTTATGAAAAAGATTATACACAGCAAGAGAACCTACCAACAGAGTAAGGAGAAAACTTGCAGAGGGAAAATCTTTTTCCCAGCTATTTCTCAGATGAAGTGCTACTATTTAGAATACATGAAGAACTAAAAACCTTAGACTTCTGAAATTTGAAGACTCAAAGCAAAAATGTACATCTGTAATGAATACACACTTCTCAGATGAAAAATAGATATGATAAAGAAATATATGAAAATAATGTTCAGCATCATTGATTATTCGAGATATGCAAATTAAAACAACACTGAGTTTCCATCTCACCCTAGAAAGAATGCATATCATCAAGAAATTAACCAAGAACAAACACTAAAGGGGCTGTGGGGTAAAAGGAACCCTTCTCCTCTGCTGGTGAGAGTGCAGATTGGTGCATCCACTGTGGAAATCAGTGTGGAGATTCCTCAGAAAACTAGAATTAGAGCTCCCACTTAACCTAACTATTTTGCTTCTGTGTATTTTCCTGAAGGAAATGAAAACATATTATAATGATTTGTATACACCCTTGTTCACAGCAGTGCAATTTGTCATAACTAAATCTTGGAAATAACTGAGCTACTCTTGAAGATTCTCCTAATACCCTCATGGTTGAAATATTGCAGTTTGTCAAGTGCCCTATGCTGCACATAATAGGTGTACTGTACCTGCTAAGCAGACCAAACCCAAATTGGGAAGTCAAACTTTGCTACTCTTTGTCTCACTTCATTAATCTCCTCTTGTCCTTCCCCCTAGCAATTATTACTTTGATTATAAAATACATAAAGGAGCAGTGGATGAGCAGTCCAAAAATCTGGGTTATTGTTTGACTCTACCAAATATGAATTATATGGTATTACATGAACAGCATAACTATTTGACCTTTGGTTTTTTCATTGAGAATAATGAAAAGTTGTACCTAATAACTTCTTTGAAGGTTATTTTTTCCTTTTTCTTTCTTTCATTTAGCTCATAAATCTATGACTTTCAATGCTAGAATACTCCTGGCATGGTCCTCAAAATTCTTCTCTTCTCCACAGCCATTAAATGGTTCTTACGCTGCCTCTGTTTTTTCTCACACCAACATACTCATACCTGCACCCTTTAAATCTCCAGTCCAAGGCCCTCCCTTCCTCCCACCATAAGTTTCCAATCACATATTTGATATTTTCATGCAGTTGTGCACTAAATATTACCAGTTTGAATTCTGTCCTCTGTTGGTTCATTTATCTTCTTGAAATCTTTTCATATGCATACTGCTTACTTCACTAAATCTCTGCTTAAAAATCACCTCTTCTAAGAGGCCGTCTTTGATAATTCATCTAAAATAATCCAGCTCCACATTTTTGCTGTTGCTATTGTTGCTCTGATACTGGGGATCAAACTGAGGAGTTTGCACTTATACCATCAGCTGTCTTCCTAGCCCAATGGCTCCACTTTTATGCTCTGAATTTACACTGTATTCTTCCCATTATATATATATATAATTCATCATTACCAGATGTTATAGTATTTCCGTTGCTGTTGTTTTGTTCTGCTTTTTAATGTACTTAGTACAGGATCTACAGGGTCTCACTATGCAGATCAGACTCCTAGTAATCCTCTGGGTTTTAGCTTCAGAGTGCTCAGGTTACAGACACAAGCCTCCACACCCAGTTTCAATCACCCTCTCAGCACACCCCTAGCGTGGAGCCAGCATGGCACACCAGAGATTGAACCTCAGTCCTTGCATCTGCCTACGCTGGCACTTATATCCTCTGAGCTATTTAGCTAGCCTGTAGGTTTGATTGTTTATTGTTTTTTTTTTATATATATAGAAATGAATGCATAAGATCCAGCAGAACAATGCAAGCTGCTCATTTTTTCCTTTTGTATTTCATGCTCGATCAGTGCCCAGCACAGAACGGTTCTATCAACACTGAATGAATAATGAATGAATGAATGAATGAATGAATGAATGAATGAATGAATGAATGAGTGAGTGAGTGAGTGAATGAATGAATTGATTGATTGAATAATTAATTAATTTAAGTTTAAGCTTCATTTTAGTACACTAGCCCAGTTGTGGCTGGTCTTATCACAAATTAAGTTTCCTGTCTCACACCGCAGACATACCATAGGAACTGTTTAATCACTCTCTGCTTTCACTTTTCTAATTTATTGGCTCCTAAGGAGGCTGCACAGTCCAGTAAAGGGATGCACTTTTAGGGCCACAAACATTGAAAGCAGGAGAAAATGAAAAGTGAATTTGAAGCTGGCCAAGCTGGTGCAAACCTGTAATCCCATCCCACTTAAGGCTGGAGAATGGCAAGTTTAAGCCTTGAGTGTACTGCAACTCAATGAAATGCTGTTTCAAAGACTTAAAAACAGAATTCAAGGACTGAGGGAGTAGTGTACTGACCGAGTCCTGGGTTCAATCTCTAATATTCAAAATAACAAGAAAAAAATCAAAACACGAACTTGAACAAGGAGAATCCAAACAAGTGGGAAAGCTGTGGAGCTAACTGATGAGTAACAAGAGTGCTGTTCCTCTTGCACCAGGACTGACCTTCTTCTCGAGGCAGGGGCTTCTCAAAGGCTGCATCCAGGCAGGACTTTGCATCCTGCCCCACACTCTAGTCTTTCACATTTTTTGTTCCCTTTCCAGGCTTGGGCACTTTTGGTTTGAATACCTTTGGGTAGAAACTCAGTATAGTTAGGATTAGACAGCCTTAGATCCAGACCTTGGAACTCTACTCCCCCCCCCCCCCGAGCCTCCTGCTCAAATGGTATCGGCATTATTTACTGAGTGAATTCTATGTGAAGCCCTGTATTAAATGCTGGTAAAACAGCCATAAGGTAGATACATATTTAGTAGGAAGGACACAAATAACTTCATCATTCCTTGGGTACAATTGGAATAAATTCCCTGAAAAAGTCCCTTGTTCTATGAAGTCTGCATCCATCTAGTTAATGGGATCAGGAATTATTTTCAAAATCTAACTGGACTGAAACCTACAGTATGAGAATTTAACTAACCAAAGGGCAACAAGGAGGGAGAGCCACGAGAAGTTACAGGCTGGCTGGGGAAGGTGCCTAGAGTATTGCAATACAGCACCGGGCTAGTGTGACATAGTGAGCAGAATGGAAACAGGCAACATAAAAGCAAGAGCAAAATGGAACAGAGCCTGGTGGGTCAAGTTGGGGACCTTGGTGTTATGCTAAGAACAATAGAAAATCAATGAAATATTCAAGCAGGGAGGGAGAACACGGACATAATCAGTTCTGTATTTTGAAGTGATTACTCAGGCTTCTGTAAAAAGAATGAGTTATTAGAGGGGCAATCATAGAAAAAGAGAGTCAATTAGGAAACTATTACAAGATCAAGAGAAAAATAATTATTCCTTGGACTACAGTATTAATAATGAATATGGAAAAAACAGATATTTGGGAGACAAAAATTAATAAGACTTCATGATGAATTGGATATAAGCAACAAAAGAGGAACATGCACAGAGAAAAACACCTAGACATCCAATCACAGCAACTGGAGATTTGATGTGACCACTGACTGAGCCAGGCTGCCCTGGAAGCAAGGTAGAGTTGAGAGAAGATTATGATTATGATTATGACTATGATCTTGAAACTATCAACTTTGCTGTGGCACTACTTCTTTTCTATGATTCCTGGGTTCCTACCTACAGTAATGAGAACATTACTATACCAAATAAATCATGAAGCCAGAAAAGAGTAAATACTCAACAACAGTCATTTTTTTCCCTTTTTGCACCAGTCTTCATGCACTCATACATTCAACAATTATTTAGGGAATTTTCCCTATATATCAAGTCACTTCTCCAAAGGCATGAGCTTGTAAAAATCTCTGTAGTCATGGAGTACACTTTATAGCAGGAGTGGATATGTCACAAGATAAACATACATACATTCTAGCTATTCATGAGTATAGAGATAAGGAGTACTGTGGTTCAAAACAAAGGGTTCTGAATATTGCTCCCTCTAAGATGTGTTAGTTCAGGAACTGTGCAAAGTTCCATGTAGCTAGAATCTATTGCACAGAGAGAATGTTGGAAATTTTCTCCTGAATAAATGGCCACAGATAGGTCATCCATAGTTTTGCATGTCAAGGTAAGGAGTTTGGCTTTTCCTACAAATGAGATAGGGAATGTAGAAGGATTAAGAGGACTGACAAGAGTGAGGAGAAATGTGTAGGAAGGGGTTTTAGGCTAGGCAGAAAACCAGAAGTAGCTGTCTCTACGTTCTTTTTCTTTTATTTCTGTACGTCAACCCAGTGAATGAATAGAATCAAATTAGTGCAGAATCAAACTAGCTTGTGAGGCATTTATGATGAGTCTGCCAAGCTTTTTCATGTGCTATGAGTAGCCTTTTTATATTAATATCTTGCTTCAGATCAGAGACAGTGGTTAGCAGATCCACACATTATTTTAGTTAGGCTCAAGACAGCATCGGAAGTGGATTTTAATCACTTTGTTTTGCAGATAAGGAAAGCAAGACTCAGAGAAGTTAAACGATTTGCACAAATTCACCCAGTCACTATTAGGGTCAGGATTCATCAGATACACTCGGGGCTTCCAGACTCCAAGTCTGGACTTTATCCATCATTCTTTGCCAGATTAACCCAGTAGCCCTTGATTCTGTCCCTTGGCTCATTATAAATGTAAATAAATGGATCTAAAAGCAGGTATATGACCAGCACACTAAAATCTTCACATTTAAAGTAGATACATGATAACCATTGGGCAAAGAGTATGTCAAGTGGTCAGGGGAAATAGCTCAGTAGAATAAGTGCTTGCCTTGCAAGCACAAGCACTGAGTTCAATCCCCAGTTCTGAAAAAAGGGGGGTGTCACTTACAATAAATGGAGGATTCTCGGAAGGCAGAAGTGTTTTTTTTTTTTTTGTTTTTTGTTTTTTTTTTTGCAGGATTCTATCACAGTATATGGGTTACTCCTTACAAGCCATCCAGCTGAGTGCTATAATGTAAAATTGTACAATATACCTCTAAATGACCTAATAGCACTCTCACCTGAGTACATTGCTTAAATGGAGAAAATTTTTAAGTTTGATTTCCCAAGAGAAAGTTTGCTTGTATCTTTCTAATTATAAATTTCACAGCATCCTGTGGAATAACTATGGGGGCAGTAGCTACTGGATAATATGCAACCATATACCTCATGTTTAGCTCATTTTATGCATTTTAACCTTCATAAAACTAAATATTCCACACATTTGCTTTCCTTTGTTTTTACAAAAGAATAAGCCAATGCAAGGGTGTACAAACACACACACACATGATCTAAATAACTTTTCAAAGGTCCCACTAGAGTGTAACTCAAGAGGAGAGTTCTTGCCTTGCATTCTCAAAATGAGGTGGGGAGAAAGGGCCCTGAGCTCTTCTAACTTGAGATTTCTTGTCATCTTTTCCTTTTCAAATTTTGTCTCCCATTAAACAGCTGAGCTTATTCATTGATCTTAGTCTCAGCCTTCCATAATTCCCAAGCTGGGTCATTTTTATTTCTTTGACCATTAGTTACTGCTTTATACAATGATAAGACAAATCAATTGCATCTGAGTTTTCTTGCAGTTCCCTAGTTACCCACACACTGTGTCTCAGACTCCCCTTTCTTCAGATGTCATCTCTATGCCCTATATCATTCGTATTCCTTGTTCCTGGAGCTATGAATTAGTGACTTACTTAACCTTTGTAAAATCTGTTTTTAAATTGCTCTTTAAAATTTTGAAGAAATTTTGAGAATGATACTTACCATAATGAATACTCAGTGTAATTTCCGGCCTTCAGATATTTGAATGAAAAAGATACATTTAGACTTGAATTTCAAAACGCTTTGGCCATTGTCCTGCTTTTGCTGTGTGGTCCTTGCCACTAATTTTTTTTTTTTTTTTTATGATTACCAAACATGAAGGTAATCAAAATGACTTTTTTTATTATTTTTTCCATTTATTTTTATTTTATTGAAATACAAATGTCAATCAGACAGTTTCAAAACACCATAACCATACAGAGTCGATGAAATAATACATTGCGAACTGTTTTCATAACGTTTTGGTATTGTACAAGGTGCATACATGATATTATATTTACAGGTTTTTATACAGCTGAATTATATCAAAGATTCAATAATTATTTACCTAGTGGATGACCATAGCACTAAAAGGCGACATAATATCCTGTCCTACCACCATTAGTGCAGATCTTTCCTCTCATAGAATTATGTAGAAGCACAGCGTTATCTATCCCAACTGTACTGTCTATACACACACATGATGATTTTTTCTTTCTACAACCCTTCCTTTGTCTACACCTGTCAAAAGTGGGCACTCTGTTGACATTCAACTATGTTAGATGCTTGAACTCAACACCACAATCCAACAGAGTCCAGCATTCTACAACCATAGGGAGTTATTCAAAGAAATTGTCGACCATATCCATTTACAGCTCAGCTTAATATTATGGGCTCACGATGTATACTTCATTTTTATACTTTTATACTTTTCTGCTGGATGGTTAAGACCTAGGTAGATCAAAACTTATATACCAACACATGAACTTTATATTTCCTATGTGGTCATTG